>JAHBCN010021960.1:0-13953 GCA_019359885.1 Listronotus oregonensis | reverse complement strand
CCTGGGGCCCCCCCTGTATATATATATATATATATATATATATATATATATATATATATTATATATATATATATACAGTGTGTCCCAGGATAGGTGGTCCGTAAGGACAAACGGACAAAAATTTAGAATTAGACCATAAATTTCCAAAACGGTTTTTGGAATTATGGTCTGCATGGTCTGAAACTTAAATACACAAAGTTTTACTCAGATCGGTGTTATTCAAAGCAGATTATAACTAAATTGTTAGAAATAGCTACCAGTAAAGTGACCCTAATTTGAGAGAAAGCGGAAATTGTATTAAGAAAAAGTTGTTTAGAAATAAAAGTTTCATTTTTCCTTAAAAAATAATTATTAATTTCTACCTTTAAGACCAACACAGGAGTCGTATGACATTCACTTGGCATTTTTTGACATTGTTTCGCGAAATTCAGCAAAGTTTGTTACAAGAACAAGTCATGTCCTTAGCATTAGATCAGAAGATTTATGTCGTCCAATGTCATGGACTGAACTCGGTTGGAGTTAATCCAAGACTTTCTCTTGGAAAGAGACAACGGAAAACGAATATAAGCAAATCCAAGCTGCAAAGAATCTTCCAAGCTAAGAAGATTAAAGCTTTTAAACCTAAAATACGCCATACGTTGAAGGAAGGAGACGAAGCCTACCTTCTTGATTTTTGTTTGCTGTAAGGGGAAAAAATATTCCAAAATCATCAATTTTACACAGAAATTATTTTTTCTGACGAATCCACTTTCACTACAAATGGAGGTGTTTCCACTTAAAATTGTAGGCATTGGGTTCAGAAAACCTGGTTTTGTATCCGGTCCCATCGGCAGTACAAAAAGTAAATGTATGGTGTGCTATTTCGTCCACATGGCATTATTGGACCATATTTTATCGATGGAAAGGAATCAAAATAAATATTTGGAACTACTAGAATGGTTCCAAAACCTCAAAATTCCCCTTGATCAAAGGAGTCAGTTTACTTTCAAGGATAGTTGTACAGCGATTCGACGCAGATTGTTACTAAATAGATAAACAAAACTTTTGGTAACGGCTGGATTGGCAGATTTGACCATTCATTTGCCCGCAGGTCACCAACCCTAATACTAGATTTCTTTTTATGGGGTCATCTTAAGAACCTGGTTTATGCCGAGCAACTTCCCAATAATCAGAATGTCTTGAAAGAAAGAATAACCCACGCTGCCCGGACAATAACACTAGCCCATATTCAAAATCAGGAAATTCAGAAGACTGATTGAAAGATGCGTTGAAACCGGAGGAAGACACGTTGAATAATTTATAAATAATGATTTAGGGCCGCTTGCACCGATTAAAATTTAAGCTTGGCTTTATTAAGCCAAATTAAAAAATTTAAGCGTGGCTTATATTTAGTTTGTTGAACCGCCATAATTTTTAGCGGGTTTTACACGGGAAATAAACTATTCTCCAAAATAGTTCATTTTTTTTTCCCCAACTAACTTGACACGGAAAAGATTGAAGTTAAAGTTATGTCACGCACATCAAAGGCTACCAAAATGAGCGACAGTAGAAGACAACCGGTATAATTTTTCAAACGAAGAAAAGAGACACTTTTAAATATACTTGCTAAACACCAAAATATTATTGAGAATAAAAGGAGTGACCAAGCCCAATTTAAAAATCGTTTAAAAAAGTTGGCCTGAATTTAACGCTATTTTACATGATGGGTGTTAGAGAAACTGTGCAATATTAATTTTTTTTATGAAAACAAAAAAAGCGCAAGCAAAGTAGCGGCCGATGAAAAATTTAAAGTAAAGTGTACAGAAGGGGGTCCACCTAAGATAGTGAGAAAAAGATCCTGCACATGAGTTAATTTTAGGCTTGATGAATATTAAAACTGCACAGGGCCTTGATAATCCTTTCGATTCGGATTCAAATAATACAGCACCTAAAGCTAAATGCAAGGTGCATAATCAAGAATTTAAATACGAATTAAATACAGATGAACTGAGAGAAAAACACAAAAAGAAAGTTAGAATTTAAGATAATTGAGGATGCTGAGATGTCCTTCATGGATGATAAAAATAATAATAGAAATAAAAATACTCAGGATTTTCTTGGAATGTTGTCAGGTTTTGAAGATGATTCTGTAGATACAAATTCCAACAAAAAAACCAAAGAACATATAAAGAAACTTGAAATATTATATTTAGAAATAGCACTTAAAAAACGTCAACTGCAATAAAATTATTCTTGATAACTATTTAAAACAGGTATCTGTTTATTACCTTTTTCAGTATTATTTTGAAAGAATTTTGTATTATTTTAAATGTTAAAAGCTAAGTGATTTTGGTATTTTTTGGTTGTTTTTAAACAATGAGTTTTGTTTTAAATCTTAAATAAAAAATTTGTTAACTTAAAACTGTAGAATTAATACTATTCCTATTTTTGTAGCGTTTCCAAATATTTAAAAAAAGAACCTAAGAAAGAAGAAAATTTAAACAATAAAATAAGTAAATAATTCCGAATATTATAAATTTAAAAAATTGTTTATTATAGTTGTTTGGGAGTGCTGTGAGATTTGATTTTTCCTTAGTACATCTGGAATGACTTGGCCCAAGTCAATCAAATAATTCAATTCATTAAGGTTAGGAAACCGGGCTTTTCCACTTGAAGCTTATAATTTTGGCGGCTTTTAATAAGCCTCGCTTAGACTTCTTTAAGCTAAGTTTAGTAGGCGGTGCAAGTCGATATTTTAAAAAGCCCAGTTTAATTCAAAGCTAGGCTTAAATTACGATCTGTGCAAGCGGCCCTTAATGTACTTATTGTATGTATTGTTGGCTTAAAATTTAATTTTAAGTTATTTATTATCATCATACGTTTTTCCATTTTTCTTTGTGTTAAGTACACATCACATATATATATATATATATATATATATATATATATATATATATATATATATATATATATATATATATATATATATATATATATATATTTAGTGTGTTCCAGGATAGGTGGTCCGTAAGGACAAACGGAAAAAAAATTTACGAATTTTAAAACTGTGTTTGGGGATTATGGTTGCATGGTCTGAAACTTAAATACACAAAGTTTCACTCAGATCGGTGTTATACAGGGCAAATTATAACCAAATTGTTAGAAATCGCTGCCAGTAAAGTGACCCTAATTTGAGAGATAGAGAAAATTGTATTAAGAAAAAGTTGTTTTAAATTAAAAGCTAAGCTAAAATCCCAATAAATCAAGTAGTACGGCTTTTTAATGTCAAATATCCGCATACACATTTAGAAAGAGAACAGCCAGAAGAATTATAACAAAATTTTTAAGAACTGGATGTGTACTTAACACAAAGAAAAATGGAAAAACGTATGATGATAATAAATAACTTAAAATTAAATTTTAAGCCAACAATACATACAATAAGTACATTAAGGGCCGCTTGCACAGATCGTTAAGCCTAGCTTTGAATTAAACTGGGCTTTTTAAAATATCGACTTGCACCGCCTACTAAACTTAGCTTAAAGAAGTCTAAGCGAGGCTTATCAAAAGCCGCCAAAATTATAAGCTTCAAGTGGAAAAGCCCGGTTTCCTAACCTTAATGAATTGAATTATTTGATTGACTTGGGCCAAGTCATTCCATATGTACTAAGGAAAAATCAAATCTCACAGCACTCCCAAACAACTATAATAAACAATTTTTTAAATTTATAATATTCGGAATTATTTACTTATTTTATTGTTTAAATTTTCTTCTTTCTTAGGTTCTTTTTTTAAATATTTGGAAACGCTTAAAAAATAGGAATAGTATTTATTCTACATTTTTAAGTTAAAAATTTTTTATTTAAGATTTAAAACAAAACTTTGTTTAAAAAAAAACCAAAAAAAAACCAAAATCACTTATTTTAACATTTAAAATAATACAAAATTCTTTCAAAATAATCTGAAAAAAGGGAATAAACAGATACCTGTTTTAAATAGTTATCAAGAAAATTTTATTGCAGTTGATTTTTTAATGCTATTTCAAATATAATATTTCAAGTTTCATTAAATTCTTTTTTTTTTGTTGGAATTTGTATTCAGAATCATCTTCAAAACCGAAACATTCCAAGAAAATCCTATATTTTTATTTCTATTATTATTTTTATCATCCATGAAGGAATCTCAGATCCTCAATTATCTTAAATTTAACTTTCTTTTTTTGTTTTTTCAGTTCATCTGTATTTAATTATTTAAATTCTTGATTATGCACCTTGCATTTAGCTTTAGGTGCTGTATTATTTGAACGAATCAAAGATTATCAAGGCCCCAGTTTTAATATTCATCGCCAAATTTAACCCCCATGTCAGGATCTTTTCTCATATCTTGGGGTGGACCCCCTTCTGTACACTTTACTTTAAATTTTTCATCGGCCCTTTTGCTTGGCTTTTTTTTGTTTTCAAAAAAAAATTAATATTGCACGTTTCTGTAACACCCATCATGAAAAAGCGTTAAATTGGCTCAACTTTTATCTAAGAGATTTTTTTAAATTGTGGCTTTGGTCACCCTTTTATTCTCAATAATATTTTGGTGTTTAGCAAGTATATTTAAAAGTGTCATATATATATATATATATATATATATATATATGTACTCCTATTTGGCAATGATAGTGAAATTTCTATGGCGATGGTTTATTTAACGCCATTATAGCCAACTCTTAGTATTATGAAATCGCCATATAAAAATATTTAAATGGCAATATATCAAAAACTTAAAATTTTTAGATTAGATAATCCTTTTAAACCTTACTTTTAATGTAAAAAAACCAAACTAGGAAATTTGAGGTTTTTGTTAAAAAAAAAAAATGTTTTGGCTTAAATTTATTTACATAATACCTTAAATCTGCCTAAAATCCTGTTTTGATTCTAAAAATAATATAATAACCATAACCAAAAGTGTCACCAAATTAAAAATATTGTAGCCGAGATGCTCCCATCGACAATAAAATACTCTCACACTTTTAAAAGTTTTTCAAAGCCTACTTTCCAAGACATCGATAGCCAAAGTACGTTGTGAGAGACCCTGTATATGTTAGCGTTAAATACTGAAATCTGTCATTTCCTGAAATTACCAGGCAGCACATGTATTGCCGGAGAACAGTGTAAAAACAATATTGGACTAACAAAATCCAACCATTTCGTCATTTCCTGTAATGCCTAGCCAAACAGTTGATTAAAAATGATTATGACGCCCATTTTCTAAAATGGATTTAAGCATTACAGGAAATAACTAAATAGTTAAACATTCTTATAAGGCTATTAGGCTGTTTGTTGGCAATATATGAACTGACTAGCCATTTTAGAAAACGACGGATTTCAGTGTTTGACGCCGACATACAAACTGACTAGCCATTTTAGAAAACGACGGATTTCAGTGTTTGACGCCGACATACAAACAGACAGACATTTAAATCGTTGTTCTGTGTAACTTACAGATAATAAGCACTAGTTATTTAAAGTACAAAATAATTAGGAAAGGAAGATATTTTATTCTTTATTTAAAATTATACAAAGAATAGTTTAATAATTTAGGTTATAAATAGTTTACAACGTAAATATTATTTTATTTAAATAAAATTAAATGTTTTGTGTTTCAGCAATGGTATCGGTTTACAACAGACCAGAATTGAAGAAAACGATACACCGCTTATAGATGTCCGTAGTAATAAGCAAGATTAGGTTTAAGAGTTTTATATTTTTATACTTTCTTTTATTTTTACAAAGTACATTATAGAGTTAATATAAAGCGGAGCAGAAATTTTATTATAGTAGGCTGATAGACATGCAAAAATAGGGCAACATATTAAGTATAAGGTGTTTTAATTTTTTGCCAAAAAATTTTTTACAGTGGTGGCTAAGTTTTTAAATTAGGTATAATTAAACACATTAAAAGATGGGTTGCTTTTTAATTAAACTAATTTCAAATTAAAATTTAGAGATATCCAATACACTTCTTGGACCTATCCTCACTCGCATCTCTAAAAACTGGAAGACAGCGGTTGTGATGCCTACCTCCCACAAAAGATCTAAAACTGCCACTTTTAATTACACACCTTTATCTATTTGTGCAGTTGGTTGTACGGTAATGAAAAAATTTATATAATTTTAAATTTTAAAGTATCTGGAAATGCACAAAATTATACGTGACGCACAGTTCAGATTCTGTCAAAAAAGATCTATCCATGCTTGCATCACTGAAAGAAGTCCCTTAAGATTGTTAGCGAATCCCAGACCATTGCTTTTGATAGTTCTACGGTCTTTCACCTGTACTTTGTTCTTAGCTCCCTTTTAGTTTTTTTTCTTATTAACGTAAATAATTTATTCACTCTTCTAGATTTTACCAAATTAATGCTGAAGACACCAGAGCCTAGTACTAGCACCAACTTTTTTCTTGCTTTACATTACCAATCTTGTTTCTTTCACGATTAATTTATCCTATACTTTTGCTACAGATAGTACCCTCTATTCAAGTATTTACTTTCTTAAGTCAGTCTTCAAGTCCAATTTGAAAAGTTAGCGCAGTTGCAATTGAAATTTCTTCACAGGACCTTTAATTAATTTTGGATTTGAGATCTTATCCGGTTTAATCTCAAGCACACAATCATATTCGTTTTCGCTTAAGTATAGAAATACTAATTCTTTACTTATAAACTGCCAAGTTTTGCAAAATAAAGAAATATTTTACCCTGTTACCTTTAAGAACGATTCTAACGGACTTCCTCTTTCGAACTGCAAGTATTTCCTCTTCTCTATTCTGTATAACCTGTATTTTAAATCAAACCCTGTATAAAATATTGTTCTTATGTCGGGAGAATGACGTCTTTTACAATACATTGATAATTCCATTGGAAAAAGGGTCGTTCGCCCTATTAATAACCCTATCTACTTTTACAAGAAAGCTTCCTTCTCTTGCCCACCGACGAGCTGTAGGGGACCTGTCGCTTTTTTATCGGTTTTTTTACGGCTTATGTTTCAAGGAATTAGCCAAAATTATTCCTTTCTTAGCTGCTTCCAATAGATTAACAGAAGTGCCATATTCATGCCACCCTTCATAGCCCAACTGGACAGGCCCTTAAATGAATACTTTGTTCGTTTCTTCATCCCCCGAGTGTCTAGGCAAAACCTTCTGTCTTTAGATATGTTTCCTTCCTCTTCAAATCGTTATATTTTTGGTCTAGTGTCAATAAACCTCCTCTTACTTTACTTAGGTAAATAGTACGTTAGTACCTAGAATTTAAGCCTTCATGGACTGCCCTAAAATTTTAAAGAAATCTAATACTGTTATATGTCTCTCTGGTTAAATTAAACGTCGTGGTTCGCACTTAGTATTTAAACGTTAATTATTATTTTTCGTAGAGCCCAAATATGTTTGATAAATATTTGTGCTAACAAAGAATGCGTAATATGCGTACATTACGTACTCTTGACAAAACCCTCACAAAACTTTGATATATTTAATAGCAATTTTGTTTTATTTTGCCTAATAATATTGTTTAATTGCTATGAACAACATGTATAGAAAAACGATGTTACCAACGCATGAGTCCTGATTAGAGCAGCCACGTATTTAATTACTAAAAACTTTTTACATTCCGACAAAATGTATTTATTAATTTATAAATTTAGTTTCATAATATTGCCCCGTTTTTGCTTTATACTTAATTCTTGCTCCGTTTAAATTCGCATAAAATAAATATTAGCCTAGCTTTATCACCTTAAACAAATAGCAGTTTTGTTAGCTTATAGAGAAGACAGTGTATAATTTTTACCAGAGTATGTGTTTTATTGTTTATATTTACGCAGATTTATTACCTTAAGTTACTTGTAAAAATTCAGCATAAAGACTTCCAAGATATTTGGTCAAATAACTTGCTTTGTATATAAACCATTTGCTTTAGAAATCTAAACCTTTGCCTACATTTTTAACCTAACAAACCTAACGTGCTTGTCTACAAGCGTTATATTAACATTTTAGAGCGTTTCTTTTATGAAGATTTATAACAAGCAAGTTAAGTCAGGAAACTACTTGGTACAAGTAATTTTTATTAAACCAAAGGTCAGCCAAGTCGGATTTCTAAAGCAAGCAATTGGGTCGCCGGCAGAAAAGATGTAGGGGAGGTCAAAAAATTTCACCCAAATCACTAGTGTAGAATTAATTAACTTACAAACACAAAAAAATGCCACAACTTATTTATTTTAAATAGTAATCATTCAAAGTTGTTTGCTAAAAAAATCTATAACTTTGCTGATAAAACTATATTTATTCTTAAATAACTTTTGCCTATGTACAGGGTGGGCCAAATTGGACACTTTTAAAGGGAAACTCCTATTTTTAAAGAAGATAGATGAAAATTAATGTCGGTGTCTGGAGCTCAATTTTCGTTAATAACATAATGGTAAAAACCGCACATCGATATCTGTTACCATTTCTGAGTTACAGGGTGTTTTTTAAAAAAGTGCATTTTTTAAAAATCGCTAACTTTTTTGCTATGGAAAATTTTGAGTTTCTGTAAAAACATTTCCAAAACAACTTTTTACGTAGAATTTAATGGTGTTAATATATTTTTTTACAATCAATATTTTAATAGTTATTAACAGAAAAATCGATCTTTCATATGGGACACCCTGTATATTTTTGAATAATTGAAAATAACTTTAAATTACCTTTCCAAAAATATAGCACACCTAATATTTTATAAAATGAAACTTATATTTACAATGAATGATGTCGAATTTTATAACAATGTAAACTATATTTAGAATAATATTAACAAATAAAATATAAAAAACAACAATAAAAAGTAATAAACTAGCGCAAGAGATTTAGCTACAGGAGATGTTCGAATTGTTGATCGGTCTCTCTTATGCACAAATAGCACCGTTTCCGGACATTTCTTGTAGAATTCATCAATTCAAGAGGGGTGAGAGATGCAAACCCTTACACAACCGCTACTTCTAATTCTCGTCTAGAACGTATAGGTAATTTAAAAATAAGGTCCTTCAGTCTTCCCCAAAGATAAAAATCCATGGGGTTAAGTCCGGTGTCGCTGGCCAACGGATGGACCTGGTTAGCTATCCAATTATTGTCAAAGTTATCTACTAAAAATTACCAATATTTAGCGTTATGAAGCGGTGCCCCGTCTTGCTGGAAAATATGTTTCCGGGTTCCATAGAAGTAAATCATCAATGAAGGGTTTTATTGTGCCTTAAATTTGCAAAAATCGTTGAGAGGTGAGGGTACCATCATAAATTAACGGGCCAATAATCCGCCTCTAAAAATACCTGCCCAGACACTAAACCCAAATCTTCCTTGGTTTCTTACTCGACTACTGAATAAGGGTTTTGTTGCTTCCAAGTATACGAGTTATAGCGGTTATAAATACCAACACTGCTTATATACGCTTTGTCAGTCCAAATACAATCCAGTGGGAAATCGCGCAAACGGTTACATTTTTCCAGAAACCACCGACAAAAATATATGCGGCGTTCAAAATCTCCAGGTCTAAGATGATTAACTTTTCTGGTCCTGTATAGTTTATATTTGTATTTCTTTAAATTTCGTCTAACATTAGTTCTTGCCAGTCCTGTTAACGTTTTCAATTTTCGTGTTGACGTTTTAGGATTATTTTAAACGGTCTAAAACTACTATCTCTTCTAACTCCTTATCCCTATTTGTTATATACTGTTTTGACCTTTTTTCTCAAACTGGCAACTTTTAATAAGGTTGTGTCGCAATCTTCCAAAAATATCTTTAAAAGGTTATCTTCTTTCTGGATATTGGTTGTGGTATAAATTGCTTGCTGCTTCTGGATTCTCCCCGGCTTGTATAAAACAAACTTATCATATCCCATTTTTCATAATTTTCAAATTTCATTTTAAACTTATTTGAAAGATTTAACTAAATTACGGCGTGTTTATAGCCAAAATCACAATTTGACAAACCAATAAGCATTTGTTTTCTTTATCATGGCGGCCTCGCGGCGCCCTAACTACTTGTTCAAAGTGGGCGAACTATTAAAAAACCTTTATTATGAAGAGCACGCGAGCAAAATATTAAGTGTGCTATCTTTTTGGAAAGGTAAAGGTAAATAATACAGGGTGTCCATATAAAACATCGATTTTTCTGTTAATAACTATTAAACTATTGATTGTAAAAAAATATATTTACACCATTAAATTCTACGTAAAGTTGCTTTGGAAATGTTTTTACAAATACTCAAAATTTTCCATGGCAAAAAAGTTACAGCAATTTTTAAAAAATGCACTTTTTTGAAAAACACTCTGTAACTCAGAAATGGTAACATATATCGATGTGCGGTTTTTACCATTATGCTATTGGCGAAAATTGAGCTCCAGACACCGACATTAGTTTTCATCTATCTCCTTTAAAAATGGGAGTTTTCCTTTAAAAGTGCCCAATTTGGCCCACCTTGTACACTTAGCAAGCATAGTCCAGACAATTTATCTTCTGATATGCATGTTTTAACACGTCGCTGTGTGCTAAACGACCTTTTATTAATAACACTGGTTGGTGATAATTTTGAATTGACGGGAAGAAATATACATCGTGGCTTAGATTTTCTTTAATTGTGTTTTAATTTAGACGAAAATTGTTTCATTTTAAGTTATTTTTAAAAACCAGGGGGGAGGGATCCACAGACTCCTCCCCTGCCCCCTCCCTTTGGGCCTTGGAAAATAGACAAACCACCATCCCTTTGTACCAAATTCTTTTGAACTTTAGTTGGGTCAACTAATGAGGGGTAAACGGTGCCATAACTGGTGTTTGTATATATAAAAAAAAATTATCTTGTGTTTTTTCCGTAGAAAAGAAAACTTTAAAAATAAGGAAAGTTTTGTTTAAACCTATTAAAAAAACTAATTTGTTTCAGTTTAAATTACATTTGTTTTTTTTTAATTTTACAGAGAAAATTACAGAAGATGGCTATATTACATTTTTTTAAATTAAAAAAAAAACGGAATGTGTGCCGTGTTAAGTCCCAATTGATATTTTTTTACGTTAAAAATTATAATTTAAATAACTTTACCCTTTAGGTACCTTATTAACATCAATAAATGTTTGTGATACCTATACTTCTTTTAGGGGGTAAAAATTGTTTTTTTAAATTGTTTGAAGTTAACAAAAGTATAACTTTTACTGTTTTATGTTTTTACATAATTGCAAAATAATTTTGGTGATGAAGCTATAAAATACATCTATAAGAATATTTGTTAAAAAATATTCTCTCTTAATTTATTGTACCTGATTGTATTTTTACTTATACCTAATAATGTCTAAAGTACTTAAATAAATGATTTTTATAAATTATTTTGTTTTACTTAACTTTTTACTTTAAATAAAATACCTCTAATATCTGTTAACCAAAACATAAATCATATTTACCAAGATGGTATAAATTTAAGACTCATTTTATTAGTATAAACTTAAATTTTTAGAGTCTTCATACGAGAATTCTATTAACTATTTACAAAGTGTTTTTACACTGGTAAATGTCAAACACCTGTTTTCTACTGGCAACCTGAACAAAACAAACAAGATGGTTTCTCAGCGACAAAATTTTGTTAAGTTAAAGAAAATAACTATTGACGGTTTGACAAGTCTGACAATCAACACTGCATTTTAAGAAATAATTTGGCTCGTTTTTTCGTGAAATTGTCTTGTCTAATATCATTTAAGAAACTTTTTTTGCGCAAATTTCTTTGTTTGTTGCTTTTATGGCAATTTCGTTTATGACATTTTTTACAAAATGTAAATGTCATTTACGAAATTGCCAAACAACAAATTATCATACAATCGAAATATTTTGCGACATTTTTTTTTCTTTTGATATTATTTACGATTAAATTGAGGCGTAAATTAACTTTAAGATCGTAATTTAGTTTTAGTTTGATACTTTTAATAATTTTAGATTAAACCATTAGAATTTTTTGATCCTTATGCCCAAACCAAATTTTTTCAAAATAGAAATAACCGAAGAGGTACAAAATTTATGAATAGGAAAAGCTTCTTGGAAACTTAAAGTTTAGGTGTTGCGATAAAAAAGTTACAATAAAGAAGATTACAATGATCATTAAAGTAACTATACAAAAGAACGATAAGCAGTCATTGGTTCTCCTCTTTAAAAAGAGAAGATGATTAGTTATCGATAAATACTCAATGATTTTTTATTAAATTTTACATAAAGTAATGTGTTCACAATATAAAATTAGCTGAATTAAAATTTTAGAACAAATTTGAGTTATGGGAAACATTATTATTTAAATAAGAAGTTTTTTTTTGCTGAACCGATATAATCAACCTTTCATCATCGAGAATCAACCAAATTCTTTGTTGATTCTCGTTTAAATTTTTTTAAAAGAATTTTAGGGCATTACATTTGTAGTTAAAATTTTTGTTACTAAACAGGATTTTATCTCTTAATACATATAATAATTACAACATTTATTAATTTTTAGTCCACTTTTAGTCACAAAAAAGTTTAAACTATGTTAAACATGTGCCCTCTATCCCCTAAGAGTAATATTTACTCGTTTTTATATTATTGATCAACTTGCATCCCATGCGATGTCACATAGGAAACGTTGTAAGCGAATATATTTAATATAAAGAAGGCAGATGGAGATACATAAAATTGTATTATGATGTCGTGACGGTAGGTACCAGTATATTATTATGTAACTTTTAATGCTTAAATAAATAATACACCTGTTTTATTCAAATATTTTATTCATTAATATTATTAACAATATTGTAAGAGTAAAACGTATTTTAAGATTATTTAATATAAAAATTTTTATAAAACCCATGATTTAAAATTGTAAAAAAAAATTATTGCCTTTGTTTAATATACAAATTTATCTTAATTTTAGGTTAATGTTAATTTATAAAAAAATAGGTGTCATTATTGAATATTATGACAAAAATAATAAAATATCATATCGGCAAAAATTTTTAACCCAAACTATCCATTTTAGTTTTGCTACCAAGTAAAGGTAATTTTTACTTTAACTTTTTACTACTAATGTTTGATAATAAAACTTTAATCAAAAAATAAGATAAAACAAAGAAAAAAAAAAACAAATACAATTTAAAAACATTTATTTCAAAAAACAATTAAAATTTTTAAGTACAAAATACTCAAAAAACTGCAAAGGTTTTTTCTTAAATGTTTTAATATAAAACTTTAACAAACACCAAAAAAAAAAAATTTTTTATTTTGTAAAATTAGGGCAACTTCCAGAAAACCCTAGTAAACCCTAACCTATGTTAAAAATTAATTTAAATAATTAAAACCAAGACAAATAGATAAATTGGCAATATTTTTTTTGTTTGAACTGGGACTTTCTTTTGTTTAAATTTTAAGAAAGAAAAAAACATACTAAAACAAAAACCATATTTTACGTCACTATAACAAATTTAAATTTAGAAGTCGAATTTAAATTATTCAAAAAAACAAAATAAAAATTTTAAAATTTTGCACCAAAACTAAAAAAAATAAACAAATAAAGCAAAGAAGAGCAATCAAAAACAATAATTTTTATTATTGTTATTAAATTTTTATATTTTTTTTCAGGACATTTTGGGGAACCATAAGACATAAAAATATGGAAATATACCGTTTTTATTAGACAAGAAAACCCCTTTGTATACCTTAAGACATTATTATTATTTTCGTTTTTGTACAGTCCTGAGAATTATTTTTACGATTTTTGCGCAAAAAAGGCCCTTATTTTATGATTTTAAAGCATAACATTTGTTATTAAAATTATATTTATTAGACAGGATTTTAATCCTAAACACTTATAATAAATACGGTTATTTAATTTAAGTCTACTTTTAGTAACAGAAAAGTTTAAATTATGTTACAACTATGCCATCTATCCCCTTAGAGCAAAA
>JAHBCN010021959.1:0-13803 GCA_019359885.1 Listronotus oregonensis | reverse complement strand
GGCCCTATTTCCTGGCCACCTCTTCCCTTTGACTGTTCCAGTTTTTTTCTGTGGGGATATGTAAAGAGGGTGTTATAGCCACTTCCCAAAATTTAGAGAATTTAAAAAAAATTAATATGGAAACATAATAGAAAATATTCCTGAATAATTTTTAGTCAATAGTTTTAATAATTTTTTTCGAATTTAAAAAAGGGGGTCGAAGTCGGCGGAAGGATTTTCAACATTTACAGTAGTTTTTTAAAAGAATTTTAACCTTATTGTAACTATTATTTTGTGAATAACCTAAACCAACCTTTTTTTGTAACATATGAAAAAAATTTTAATTGTTAAATAATATTGTTGGTACATGCAGTCAATTTTTCGAAGGTCAATAAAACGTTGTTTTTTGAGATAACCATAGTTGGTTATTTTTTTTTAAAGGGGAAAGTTAAATTTTGAAAATATAGAAACATATAGGGGGTGTTCCTTTAAAAAATAACATAGTTGCCTATATTGGAAAAGGGGCCATTTTGTTTTTGAGCTAATGGAATGTCAAAAAAAAGGGGAAGGTGAAAAAAATTTTTAAAAAAAAGGCATCTAAAAAAACCGCATCTTAATACCTTTATTTGTTCCAAAGTTATTCCGATTAAAATGGGTAAAATATGGCCGGCCACCCTGTACAAAATTATCTAAAAACCTTTTAATTGTGAGCAGTGTATAAATTTCCAGGCACCACGACAGAGTCTGTCATTTGCAAGATGGGCCTGTGATGTCCAAATCTTAAAAATGGAAAATCCAAAGTTTTTTAAAATCATTATATCAAATTTCTTACTTCTTGTTCAGCTGACAGCGCTCATTGGTGTTAAGTTTATAAACCATATTTTTTTTTTGTAAGTTTTTTAACTATAAATTTTTTTTCTTTTTTTTATATTTCTGTCCTCCAAAGTCTTGTTAGTAACACGGGGGGAAAAATCAGTAAAAATTGGGAAAGCTTTTTTAAAAGGGGAAGTGAAAGAAGTTTTGTTCTTTTGCATTAAACCTGTTTCATGTTTTCCTCACATATGGTAAGAACTTTGTAAAAAGAGAATTATTTTTGTTGGTTTCACTAACAAGAATCATTTTTTTTTATTTTTGATTGTCCTGATGATGGGAAAAGCTTTTCCAAACTCGATTTTTTAATAAAGAGTTAATTACTTAAAGTGGCCTTTCAATTGACTGCATTTCCACTACTTTTTTAGTTTTTTTTTTTTAAATTTTATATATATATATATATATATATATATATATATATATATATATATATATATATATATATTTATTTATTTATTGTAATAAACGGGGTCGCCCTCTAGTGTAGCCCTCCTTCACTTCGACCTAAAGAGATCTTTTGTGAATACCCTTGTTGTTTAGTGCCCGGTAATTCCTATACCTTTAAAAAGTTCAGGATATACGCGGTGCAAGCTGAATAATATCTCGAGAGGATACCCCCCTTCGAGGTATTTAAGCCGTTGTCGGGTCAGTTCTCTGCATTCACAGAGAATGTGTTCCCATTTCGTTTGCCTCGTGACAAAACCGACATTGTTCATCCTCGTCTTTCCCTTTTTTTGAGGTGATACCTCCAAGGGCCATGTCCTGTTGGGGAAATCGGTAACCAGTTTGTTCTTTTTTTTTAATTCCAGATATATATATATATATATATATATATATATATATATATATATATATATATATATATATATATATATATATATATATATATATATATATATATATATATATATATATATATATATTAAAAAAAATTTTTTCATCCCTTTTTAAGGTCTACAAAACAGCGAAGGACCCCTTGTTTTCGTTAAATCAAAAACTTTACTTTTTAAATGCGGCACTCAATTGTTTATCGCATTTTTTTAAGATTAAAATCCCAATTCAATGATGTATAACCTTAATATTTTTTGTTAAATAAACAAATTTTCCATAAGAGACAATGAGTAAGACAAGGAACGCACATCATTTTTTATAGGGGGTTTTATATTTGTTAATAAATATTAAGTGTTATACATTTTTGTAATCGGGTAAAAAAAGGTTCAAAAAAATTAAAAAAAAAACCCAGGCCTTTTAAAAATAAAGTTGAATTTAAAAAAGAAACGTCTGAAAATCTCTCAACGCTGTTTTTAAGCTTAAAAACCAAAAAAATGTCTTTTTTTTTCCTTCTTTTAAATAACGTTAGAAAAAAATTAAACGAAACAGAAAATTTGGTTTTTTTGGATATCCCCCCGGAATACTCGCAATTTTATAACTTTCTAATCGGCATGTTGTTGGGCCCTGGCAACTTTGCCTTAATTTAACCCGACTTCGTATCTCTTTGGTTTCCGAGATCCCCAGCATGCACTCGAATCTGTGGCACCCTGTATATATTATATATATATATATATATATATATATATATATATATATATATATATATATATATATATATATATATATATATTATATATATTATATATATATATATATATATATATATATATATATATATATATATATATATATATATATATATAAAATATATATATATATATATATATATATACATATATGTATATATATATATATATATATATATATATATATATATATATATATATATATATATATATATATATATATATATTCATATTCCAATTAGTGTCATTGTTTTTAACAAAAAATATTTGTGGTAATTTTTTTTTTTATAATTTTCTAATCTCTGTAACTTTCTACTTTTAAAATGAGATGAAGGGGTCGAAAAAAATCCTTTATTAAAGTCAGTACTATGTGGAAAAGTTCTGCAAAATTTCAAAAAGATTGAAATAATAGTTTTTGAAAAATCGTGCCTACCGCATACATTTCTTATTAAAAGCTCTTTTTTCCGGAACTAATCAGTCCTAAAGGAGCTAATTAATTCAATTCAAAAGAGGGCTTTCGCTATATAAAAATCTAAAAATAAAAAAGATTTAAAGGTTACGGAATTCTGGTAAAGTATCTGTCTTCGACAATTTCTTTCATGGGCACATATAAGCAGTTCATCACTACAGGAGTCCGAGAATATGATTTGCAGTTACATAAATTTATTATTCTCAGTTTTTTACCCATTAAAAGTAAATAAATTCAACATTATTTTAGTGTTTATTCAAATGTATTTAAGTACTTCTTTGAGTTAATAGAACAAAAAGGTGCAGCTTATCAATTCGGAAATTACAGTTACGTTTATATGACGTCATATTACGCACGTCCAAGAGCGTATTTTCTACCTTGCATTTTATATGTTACCTTTATTGGTTGACTTATGTAATGTAAAGGTCAATAAATATTGCTTAAGCATAAGAATTACGGCTGTGGTACCAGTCAGAAAAAGCCTTTAATTATTTAATATACAGGGTAATTTAAAAAACATGTCATGGCTTAATGAAAGATTCCTTGGCAAAAAATAAGATAAAAATGTTATCTAAGCATAGCTCAAAAACGCTTTCATTTTTAGGATACAGGGTGAGAAAGAAAAAAAACAAAATTGATTTCTTTTTTTTTATAATCGGGTTCTTTATTTTAAATTAAACTTGGTACAGTTAAAACCTTGTCCGAAATACCACCTCTCGCGTAGCTTCCGATAATTTTCTTAGTATTATTTAAAATTGCCCAGGGCTAAGCCACTGGTAGGTAATAGTAACAGAAGTGTATTATCAGAAGGTGTATTTTGGTCAATGTTCTAATTGTACCAAGTTTCATTCAACTAAAAAAAAAAATTTGAAAATAAAAAGTAAGTTATATTTTTTTTCACAACTTATCTTAAATATAGGGTCGTTTTTGAGCTATGCTATATAATATTTTAATCCTATTTTTCACCATGAAATCTACCGTTCAGTTTTTTGAATCACCCTGTATATGGTGTATTTTTTTATCATAGACACATTTGCATGGTAAGCTTTAAATCTCATTTTGTGACCTTTTTTTATAAAATATATAAAATAATGTAAAATTCTTTTATCAACACGTAACGCATTATTTTTGCCAATAAAACTTTTTTTTATCTTTTTATATTAAATTATTATGTCATTATGTGATAGTTACACAAATGATACACCCATATATACAAGGAAAAAGAAAACTATTCTACACTAAAAATAAATTTAAACTAATCTATATAGTATGTTTAGAAATTTTACAATTTTTTTATTATAATTTATATTTATCATAATATTAATATAATTATTAATAAGACAAATAATAATACTAATAAAACTTTAATTATGTATATAACCAAGGAAGTTTAAAGGGTAAGCCCAAACTGTAGAACAAAATTGTCCAGGCGTGCAGGGCAGCGGGAATATTGGCCCTGCGGAATTTGCGCAAGAATAGTAGGTCAGGGCCGGATTTCCATAATTCTTTGTTACTATCTATAACATTGACATCATCAAATGTCAAATTCCAACATTCACTGTTTTTTTTTATTTTTTTGCACAAAATTGTTGGTTATTAAAGGATATTCTATAGAATATTTAAAATTATTGTGTAATATTAGATTTTATATCATCTGATAAATATGGAAAGAATAGGTTTTACTGCTTTTATTTAAATGGTCGATATTATTGAAAGTTTTTATTTTTACCAAAATCTTGTAAATAAATAAAAAAACGATTTTTAAAATAACTTTAAACATTGTATGATATATTATGAACTTATCACCAATTTTGTGATAAAAGAAGGGCAAGATAGTGTAAAAAGAGTTTAATCTAATCCAAGATTCTGGTTGTACATTAAAAAGTGAAAATTTTCATAATTGCTTTTAGGCAATCTTTTACTAATAACAAATATTTAGAGAAGAATAACAGTGGTTAAAATGTTTAGTAACCTTTGGTACCTGAGTATCCATTGTAACAGTATCCGTTAAATATTATGTGTGTACAGTATGTGGAGCTTAAAAAGTTGATAATGCAAGATTAAGAAACCAAAAAATTTAATTTATTTTTAAACAAATGGTATTGTCTCGAAAGTTGCCTCTCTCCGATTTTGATCAAATTTGTATAATTTTGGGGCGTGATTACAAATCTGAAAATATTTGGAACGTTTTTCGAGATCTTCATCATCAAAGTTAATTAAACTAACCTGATTTTCACTATATTTCTCTTTTTGTAAACTTGATTTTTACTAAGCGGCACAGATATTTATAAACACCTTAAAAACCTTGTATTTTTATTTATTTCACATCTTTTTTCCATTAAATTGCGAACTTTTAAGTTCAAAGGCAAGCCATATTTGCTTAAAAATAAAAGTGTAAAAAAGGTGTAAAATAAACATAAAAAAAAGTTTTTAAAAGGTGTTTGTGAAATATTGTTAATTTAGTGTAAAAATCAAGAATTTTGTGCAAAAAGAAGGAGGAATAGTGTAAATAAGGTAGTTTGATTTTCAATTTTGATGATGAATATCTCGAAAACGAAACATTGCCGAATATTTTTTTCATGTTTGTAATCAGCGCCCCAAAAACCGTACCAAAATTGTACTTCCTTTCATTCAATTAGAGGGATCTGATATATTTAAATTTGCCTGGTCTGCCCAGTAATCAATAATTTTGATCCTTTAAAAGAGTGTACTAAATTATTAAACGAAATAAAAATACCTAAATGTAAACCTTATTTCTTTAATAATCCACAGAAATACAAAACATTGGGGAAATCATCTAAAAGATAGTTAAGATTCCCTTACTTTTCTCACTAATATTTCCTATGAAATTTTCATTTTCTATTATTCATAATTGATATATTATTATTTATTCGGTTACCTAACGTTACATCTTATAAAAAGCACCTAATTTAAATATAAAAATACTTACCTAAAGTTAAAAGACGGGTATGTTACCCTTGGATTTGCAAGACAAAACCATAGAACCCTCTAGTCATTTTGTTACGATATTATAAGTAACAAACAATAAACACAAAATTATAGTCATAATTTAATAAACACCAATCACTAAAATAAGGTTTTGATCAATCCAAAAACGATATTCGGCTCATAATTACAATGTGTTGGCTAACTTCACACTGATTTATCGGTGTATAAGTAGGCAAACACATTAAATTATTTCGTGGAATTTTGTTATTGCGCAGAATCGGCAGGGCCAACTCTGACAGTTATTTTCATACTGGGCTGACATTTTTTGATCGAATGGGCCATAGCATTGGGCTTCCATACACCTTTAAACTTCCTTGATATATACATATATATATATATATATTATTTATATATATATATATATATATATATATATATATATATATATATATATATATATATATATATATATATATATATATATATATATATATATATATAAAGAGAGACGAAATACGACGACAGGAATTTTGCTTTGAGGTGATGGAGAGGACAAACACTGACCGAGGTTTTTTACAAAATATTTGCTTTACTGACGAATGCACTTTTACATTGAACAACAAACCCAACATTTAAAATTGCCGGTACTGGAGTAACGAAAACCAAAATCGATTTGTTGAGACAAGGACTCCCACAAAAAATTAATGTTTTGGCGGGAATTTTCGGCCACCATATCCTTGGACCATTTTTCCTTGAAAATTTGAAAGCGGAGTACTTTCTGGAACTTTTAGAGGAACAAATTTTGCCTGCTTTGAACAACCTTGCTTGTGAAAATCAAGAGATTTGGTATCAAATGGATGGCTGCCCAGCACACAGTACCAGAGCTGTGCGCGAATACTTGAACAACGCATTTAATAACGACATCATAGGCCCGAACCACGCAATATCTTGGCCAGCCAGGTCTCCGGATCTTTCGCCAAATTATGTTTTTCTATGGGGACATTTAAAAACTAAGCTTTATACCAATAAAGAATATGAAAATTTAGACCAGCTAAGAAAGTGCCAGAATATCGATGTACCAACTAGCCAACGTAAGAAATGAGTTTTATAACAGTTTGGGTTATTGTCTGGCAGTTAATGGAGGAATATTTGAGCATTTGATTAAAATCTGATATTTTCGTCATAATTTGATTTCTAAATGTAGACAAATTTGTTTTATTGTCTTGTGTAACTGTGAGTGCATGTGTTGGAATTAGCTGTAAACTAAAATAACATGCAAGGATTCTTTTTGAAATTCCCTTATAAAATTGTTCAGTTTTGGAAATGACAATATAAATTAATGATCTAAATTGTCACTGATAAATCGATATGGTGTTTTTATTATTGATTTCTTGAGTACAGGGTGCAAAATGAGATACTACGTTGCAGAAGTATTTAAAGTTTACTTTACTGGTTGGTTGAAAATGCTCAAATTTTTATTTTGGGTGGAACTTATTGTGCTCTTCAATAAACCTAATTGCATTTTTTCTAAAATAATTAGGGGAGCCAATATTTGACTACTTAAAAATTTACATGGGGTTCCCTATGTCCCGTTCGGCGGAGCAACACCCGGTACCATATATATATATATATATATATATATATATATATATAATACATATATATACAGAACTTGATAGAGATTTTAGATTAGAATGACCCGTAGAATCCAAATTTTAAAAAAAAATACTGGGTGTTGTATTAAAATTTTGAAGAAAATTTAGAAAAGCAATTTTGCAGCTTTTGGTAAAGCCGGAATTTTTTAATTATGATTTCCAAAAGATGAAATTGGGAAAATTTTGTAAATTTTTTTTAAAATTTATTTTTTTCATAAACTGCATAATGTGCGGTCGTTTGGACATCATCAATCGCCTTTCTCAAAAAAAAAGCAGAGATAGGTATAGGAATAACTAGATTTTATATCAGAAATATATATATATATATATATATATATATATATATATTATAATATATATATATATATATATATATATATATATATATATATAATTAATATATATATATATATATATATATATATATATATATATATATATATATTATTTTAATGTTTAAATAAACCAGATGCCAATTTTCAAAAATACATAATGACTCTTTCATTAAAAAAAAAAAGATGAAAAAAAAAAAAAGCGTTTACAGGTATCTCCCCCGTAATAAAGAAGCAATTTTTCAGATCTATGCCTGGGACCAGTAAATGCGGTCCCATCAGACGAGTACTATAAAATGTCTACTAATATATGAATCTTTAACAACTATGTTATTTTATAGTCTTAAAATCCGACCAAGGTTATTCGCATTATTCCTTTATTTTCTATCAAATTTAGGACAAAAATAGCTACATGCATTAAAATGTCCTCTAACAGAAATTATCAGTTTTATTCATAACGGATTTTTAAGGGATATAACAGGATTTGAAGGAATTAAAACGTGAGTATTAATTTTTCAATAAATTAATTTATTATTACAACCAGTGTCAAGGATTTAACAAAATCCATAACGATACATTGTTGAAGAATGATTGTGACCACAATAAATCTTAATTTGTAATTTATTAGGTATTGAATCATGCAATTAAGTCCTATTTAATATAAGTAAATACAGGATTACAAATTTCAGGAACAACAAATTGCTGTTACAGTTACCTTAAAAATATACATATTCTGTATATATATATATATATATATATATATATATATATATATATATATATATATATATATATATATATATATATATATATATATATATATATATATATATATATATATATATATATATATATATATATAAAAAAAACAGCGCCGATCCTAGACCGTCGGCCCCACGAAACAAAATTGGCCGCCCCATTATGGTTTAAATTTTGATGAAAATGAAGAAAAGAAACATTTAAAATATGTATTTTAGTATCACAAAAATACAACTGCAACTGCAATACATGGTAGCCAGTAACCAAACGATATTATATCTCAAAATAACTTACAAAATTTAACAAGACAACGTAAGTAAAAAGAAAATTAAATTTTTTTAATTTTTAAAAAATTTTAAACAGATTTTTGGGAGCTTTCTTAAAAGGAATTCATCTATTATACCTGAAACATCTAGGCTTCACATATATCGCTTTCAATAGAAATGTTTGTTCCGGAGATTGTTGATCTTAAGTAATTTTTAATTAAACTTAATTTTGAGAAACTTCTTTCACCCGAAGCAACACTGATTGGTATAGTCAAAAAAACTCTAAGTGCTATGGATAAGCCTGCAAACGTTGGGAAATAGATATCGAAAAGATAGCAGTTCATTGTGCAATTCTATACCGTCTAAGTCCCTTTCTGTTTTTCCTTCTTTATTTATTTGAAGTTTAATATCTAAATCAAAGCAACTTTTTCTAAGATTGGCGGTATCTTCTGAATGAAACGTTAGTAAAAACGAATAATAAAGCGCTTAAACAAATCGAAACGTTCACCTACTGAGTTGATCCAAAATTTGATAATCAAACTTTAAATTGTTGTTTAGGTTCTCAATATATTATCCTTTAACTCGTAGTGAAACATACGAGGCTTTTTCTTCACGAAATTCAGGTTCTACTTCAATTTCATGTGCTAAAATAGACGATTGAAAGAAATTGGTAAAGTTTTTATTTTTTCGAAATTAAATATGTTTTTGAATTTTTTAATGTTTGACAATTTCTAAATCTTTGTTGGATTGCTGCAGATTTTTTGATACAATATTTATTCTTTCTAGCAAACCGGCCAAATTATGACTGAACATATAAATTTAAATGAACACATTTTTTCTGCTAAGGATTTAGCTTTTAATCTAGCTGCACGATCTTTGATTCTTGGGAAAGTTGACCTACGCAACGAGGATATTTTTAAGATTTGTTTTCAATGGTCGCAATGCATTGATCCGACATCCGCAGAATGCGCTGATGTTTTCGGGTCACGGGGTTGTTAGGCCTTCATGCGCCAGCAGGCCGATTGGTTTGTTTACCCAAAGTCCTTGTTTCCTACATTTTGAGATAATTTGCGCCCATGTGTGTGCACCATCTTGCCCCCGCTAGGATCGGCCCTATTATATTTAAAAATATATATATATATATATTATATATATATATATATATATAAATATTAATACTTTAGATTAGATTCTAACTAACTATTGTATAAAGAATAAAAAATCTATTTTTTATGTTTTATTTTTTCTAAATATATTTTATGGGTCAAAAGTACCCAAATTTGAGACTTTTCGAACTTTTAAAAATTCAATTCCAAAAATATGAACTTTATCGTAAAAGTCAGGGACCTTTTATTTGTATTTCAATAAAGAAAAAAAAAAATTTTCCGGTTAAAAATTCGATTCCATGCAATTGTTTAAACAATTTCGGTTTAAACAATATGGCACCAGGTGGCGCCATGACAACATGCGTTTATATCATCAGTAGGGCAATTTAAAGAGGATCGTATAAAAAAATTGAGGTGGAATAGTTTTCGGTACTCATGCGCCGATTTCTCCGACTATTTTTGTTTAACACTATAAGTACGCAAACGAACTTTTATTCACCTTATATATTTAAGGAACTATTAAAATTGATAAAAAAAAGATACGATATAAAATATTTTAAGTGCGGAGAAACGTTAACATATAATGATATAATATATTATTATAAACAATAACACCACATATTTCTCAAGGTAAACCTTTATTATCAATACTAATAAAACCGACCATTCATATTTTTTTTACAATATTCCACCTATTGTATTTACGCACTGGTATTTTTGTTACAACCCATTTTCTTCAAATGATGAAAGGAAAATCCTGCATTGTTTACCGTAAAGTTATTTATAGTATTCCTAGATATTCTCATTATTTTTGGGTGCATCCCATGAATAATAAAACATGTTGGTACTCTTAGTACTGAATTGGCATCACTGCACAACATAATAAGTTTTAAATATTAAGGACACAAAATCAAAAAATAATTCCCTTTAAAAATATTTCTTTAAAATTAATCATGGGATTTTAACAACAAAAATGATAATAATTTTATAATAATTGGAATTTTCCTTTTTGTAGGTCTTGTAAAATAGTTTTTTATATAATAAGTGTTAAAGCTGTATCTACTTACGTTAATTTTTTCCAAAAATAAAAAAATACGTGTGAACGCTATACTATTGAGATATTGATTAAATTTAACATTTTAATTATTATTTTAACATTTTTTAAAATTATCTTTTAGAAAAAAGATAAATTTCTATAAATTAATTAAAAAAATAATAGAAACCAAAATATTCCCAGAGGGGGTAGGGGATACTTTTTATTTTTGGCCCTTTTTAAATACGTTGGGCCCCAAATTAAGAAAGACTGGAATTTTTTTTTTTTTTTTTTTTAGAATAGCACCACAAATAGACAATTTCTTTTAAACTGAGGGGCCCCAACAAAACCGAAAATTCCTCCCCCTTCTTCAAAATTTCAGGGTCACTAGGATTTTTCCTATGGAAATGGGTTTCGGCTAATTGTTTTCAAACTTTGTACAGTGATATTGGCCAAAACCATTTTCCTTAAGAAAAATCATTAGTTGAGGGTGATTTTGAAAGGGGGGGTTGGAGGGATTTTCGGGTTTTGTGTCCGTAAAAACTTTTGATTATTAGAGATTTATACCATAAGAAAAATCCCCAGTGACTTTTGTGGGTGATTTTGGGGGGGTTGAGAGGATTTTCGGGTTTTGTGCCCATTAAGACGTTTGGTCAGGGTTAAAATTATAACTATGCAAAGTTTAAAAAACCAAACCCATTTTTTATAAGAAAATCCCAGTGACCTTGTTTGAAGGGATTTTGGGGGGTTGGGGGTTTTTTGGGTTTTTTGCCCGTGGAGACTTTTGATCAGCGTGTTGAAAAACTCAGTATGCAAAGTTTAAGAGAAATTGACTGAAACCATTGTCCATAAAAAAAATTGGTGGGGTCCTTTGTTACTTTTCATTTTTATTTTGGGACAACCCACGAATGTTTAAACCTAAACTCAGTACCTTGATGTCGTAAGTGAAGTGAGGTAATTTAGTTACATGGGACTTACAAGGTTTGGAGGTCTGAAGGGAAAGAAAAAACCATGCATCCAAAAAGCTCTACCTAGACGCTCTAGGAATGAGAGGATGAGAAGTAAAGTGAACGAGTACGAGTGAACGTAGAACGAGAGAGTAGCATTCCATGCAACTGTTACAAAAGGAGGATTTATATGGGCGAATTTCTGGAAAAGCTTAAAGACTTTACGGCTTGTCGGTTGGCAGAAAAGGAAGCTTTCCAAGGGAGGAGACTTAAAAAGCAAACGGATCTTCTCTAATTAAAATATATTGCAAATTAATTAAACAATTTTAAAATTGTTTGTTAGCTTTAAGATGCCCACGTAATAATTCCAACTTCCGACAACCTGTATTGACATTAAAAATTTGTAATACAGTTAAATGATAAAAAACTATTATTAGTAATAATTATAAGAACAATGATTAAATGCAACGACATTTTTTAAATGTCACGAATTTACTATCACCTGTTTTAAAATATATTTAATAAATGCCAATGTGATTAAATTATGTTTGCGTAATTCGCATCAATGTGGTGCTGTTTCTCGATCTGTTTAAAAGAATACAGGGCGGTATTTATTTATTTTTTTATGCTATCTATAAAAATTATATTTAACATTTTTTAAAAATAATAGTTATTATAATGATATATATATATATATATATATATATATATATATATATATATATATATATATATATATATATATAAATATAATATATATATATATATATATATATATATATATATATATATATATATATATATATATATATATATATATATATATATATATATATAAATTATATATATATATATATATATATATATATATATATATATATATATATAAATAGATATCAGTGGCGCCTCGTGGGTTAAAAAGGGGTTGCCTTCTAATGGTTCTTTAAAAAATAAATAAATAACCACAATAAACTTAATGTAAAAAAAGACATACAAAACTAGAATAAAAATCATAAAGTAGCTTCATATGTTACACATATAACCAAAATAACAAATTATACTTCAATAAATCAAATTAGCCTGCAGATTAAAGTTTGCACGGGGACTGAAACCGATGCCGCTTATGAGATAAATTCGCGCCCAATGCCAAGATAGGAACCCTATTTTATTTACGGATACTGTAATGAACCAATTGGGTTTGCATTTTGATTGAACCTTCGAATCGGCTTCGAGGATGCGACGCGCGATTAAAATAATGATATTTTAGCGAAAGCAGTCAAGTTTTTTTTTATAATTTGGTTGTTATTTGAGATAAATTTATAAAATAAATAAGATGTTGAAAATATTTTTAAAAATCTTAATATAAAAATATATATATATATATATATATATATATATATATATATATATATATATATATATATATATATATATATATATATATATATCTTTTAAATTAATTGTTTTTAGTTAAACAACAATAGTATTAATATAAGCTAGTATTTTTAAAAAAAAAAAAATTTTAAAGATAGCTTATAAAAATAAAAAACCCCCTGTACTTTTTAAAAAAATCAAGTAACAAAAACCACATTGATGGATATACGCAAACATAATTTAATCAATTGGCAGTTATATATATATATATATATATATATATAATATATATATATATATATATATATATATATATATATATATATATATATATATATATATATATATATATATATATATTTTTAAACAAGTAATTACAGGTGATAGTAAATTCGTGACATTTAAAAAATGTCGTTGCATTAAATCATTCTTCTTATAATTGATAATAATAGTTTTTTTTTATTATTAAAATGTATTACAATTTTTT
>JAHBCN010021958.1:0-13695 GCA_019359885.1 Listronotus oregonensis | reverse complement strand
AAAATTTCATTTTATAATAACACGATTCTTTTTTGGGGGTTTAAATCTGAATATTAAAATTAATATATGATTTAAATTTTCCCCCAAAAAATAGGTTTTAGAGCTCTTTTGAGAACCCCAAAAAAAAATTTCCCCCCAAAGGGGCTAAAAGTTAAACAAATTTTTTTTGGGGAAAACTTTTAAAAAATTTCGTTTTTTAAACTGATTCTATGGGGGGTTTTTAAATCTGAATACTAATATTAATATAGTGATTTAAATTTTAGACAAACAGTAGGTTTTAGAGCTCTTGTTGAGAATCACCTAAAAATTCCCGAGAAGAGGCTAAAAGTTAAACAAATATTTTTTTGGGAAAACTCTTAAAATTTCAGTTCATAATAACACTGATTCTATGCATGGTTTAAATCTGAATATTAATATTAATATAGTGATTTAAATTTTAGACAAACATGGGTTTTTGGGGGTCTTTTGAGAATCCCTAAAAATTGAAAGAGGAAAAAGTTAAACAAATTTTTTGGGAAAACTCTTAAAATTTCAGTTCATAATAACACTGATTCTAGCATGGTTTAAATCTGAATTTAAAATTAATATATTTTTTTTAAAAAATTTTGAAAAACAGTGGGTTTTTAGAGCTCTTTTGAGAATCACCAAAAAATTCCCGAAAAAGAGGCTAAATTTAAAAACAAATTTTTTTGGGGGGAAAAATTTTTAAAAAATTTCAGTTCATAATAACACTGATTCTATGCATGGTTTAAATCTGAATATTAATATTAATATAGTGATTTAAATTTTAGACAAACAGTAGGTTTTAGAGCTCTTGTTGAGAATCACCTAAAAATTCCCGAGAAGAGGCTAAAAGTTAAACAAATATTTTTTTGGGAAAACTCTTAAAATTTCAGTTCATAATAACACTGATTCTATGCATGGTTTAAATCTGAATATTAATATTAATATATTTTTTTTAAAATTTTTTTGACAAACAGTGGGTTTTTTGAGCCTTTTAAAAACCCCCTTTTAAAAAATTAAAAAAAGGGGCCCAAAAATTAAAAAAAAACTAAATTTTTTTTTTTATTAAATTATGGAAATGTTATCTTAATAATTAAAAAATGTTTTTTTTTTAAAGGTCAAACCATATTTGAAAGAGCTGATTTCCAAACCCCAAAAGAAAAAATTAACACTATTTTCAAATATCAAAAAAAAAAAATAATTACGAAAAGATGAATATTAAGTTAAAATTTTACTATTTGGTCCTCCTAGTTCACATTTAAAGTTTTTCCTCTACTTTTCCGATCTCGATATTGCCTTCGTCCCTCTAAATGCCTCTGTAAAAAATTTTTGCATTTTACTGTATAACAAATCTCACAGCAAAAAAAAAAAAAATTTTTTTTTTATGTAAACTTTGTTATAAAAAAAAAATATTAATATATTTAAATTTTTTTAATAAACTTTAATAAATTTAAAATGATTTTTTTTATTATAATATTCCCAAAATTTTTTTTTTCTTTTAAATTTTTTAAAATTTAAAAAATTTTAAATTTAAATTTAATAAATTTATTTAAATTCTGCTTTTTTTTGGGGGAGATTTAAGCATTTAAAATTTTAATATTATTTATTACAAAAAGACTGCTTTACGTCGCAAACCGTTTTGGTTTTTCTGGGAAATAGTTAACTTTAACAAACACCTTTATAAAAAAATTAAAATGTAAGATGTAGAAAGTTATTAAATATTTTAAAATCTTAAAAAAAACACATTATCAAAAGGGTTTTTGTGCCCCTGCTATGGAAAAAATATTTTTAAAAAATTCCCCCAAAAAAAATTTTTTTTGGGGGAAAATTTTTTCCCCTTTTTTTTTCAACGAACGGGGTTTTAAAACATCTTTTTTACCATTTCTCTTAAAAGTGGCGAAGAAATTAACCTCCTAAAATATACATTTTATTAACTCTATATAATTTTTAATTCACTTAATTTTTAAGTAACACGTCTTGAAATGTTATATATATTTTTACTCACATGGCTAATTGTCCATTTATGAATTGAATGTCCCGTTCCTGAATAAAAAGGATAGTGTAATAAAATTTTTTTAATCTGGGCAATATTTTTTTTTCAGTTTTTTTAAAAGGGGGTACCATTTTTTCACTTTTGGGGGAAAAAAAGAAAAAAACCCGTTCCCGTACTGTATATTTGACATTTATTTGTTTCTGTAATAAAAGCAATGACCCAATATTTTTTGTTATTGTGGTTAGTTTTTCCTTAATGTTGAAAAAACATATAAAATTATCTTTGATACTAAACATTTTTCTTTAGTAGTCAATTAATTTCATGCCATTCAAAAAACCCCCGACTAATTGTTTCACTAAGTGGACAAATGCCAAATACTTACATTTAGAACTAAATGATTTTGTGTCCAGATGGTATAGTCACAGGTATAGTATAGTCTCTTCACTAAGTGAGTAAATTTATATCCATTTCATGAACGGGACGTAAAATTAATCCAGATAGTGAAATAAAATATTACACTATCTGGTTTCATCTGGACATCCAGTTCACGAAGCCGTTTTCTTACGCCAAATGGTCTGACATATACAAAAATATTAAACCAACACCTGACAGAGTCATATTTAAAAACATCATCTATTTATATTATTCTTTTAATGACATTATTAAGGCGTCTGTTCTTTGTATTTACCAATATTTTTATTTATGTGTGTTTTAAAAAATATAAATTTTTGTGAAATTTCAATAAAAAATATTTTTCGCACTCCCATAACAGTTGGGTCAAATTAGGATTTCCACTTCACCTTGGTACTAAGTTTGAATTATAAGGACCTTTAACGTACGCCAGTGGTAGAATAACAGCAATTAAAGTTGTATAAAATTGTATGAATGTGTAAATTGCTTCAACTTACCGATCCGTCACTAACATTACTGATAGTACTCAATAATTACTTAAAATATAATTTTCATCTTTTGCAAGGTCATCAGCATTAGGGTATGAGTTTTATAATATTATCTTCTGGCCCTTCATTAGCTTGTGTTGGTTCATCAGAACTAGTCAAAATAACTTCTTGGACTCCACTATGAATATCTCCAGACATCGTTATAAGAGTTTCAACCGAAGAAACAAAAAACTTTGATATAATTTAGGGACGAAGACTACACGTTACAAACATCTAACAATGGCACCCACACTTACTACACAGGCTTAAAGCAACTGACCAAAAGGATTCTGAATATTTAAAATATTGATAAAATTATATATGTACCTTTATTTAAACATGCATACAGGGACAGATAAAAAATTATGTTTTTTGCAAAATATTATTTCTTATTAATATTAAGAACGAGGATTTTATGTAGCTGAATTCGAAAACTCTTTTATTAGGATTTAATTTTTACTTTCCTTGTATTTACAATTTACTTACTTATTATAATTAGAATAGTATACAGCATGTCCACGGAAAAGGTGTTGAAAAGGAAAAACTTTTATTTTTTGATTTTATCGAAAGAAGCGATAAAAAATTTTGCTACTTTTTAAGTGATAAGATTGTTATAGAAACATTTAACATATTTTATACGCGGTGTTCAGAAAATGAAAAAAACTTAAAATGGTACGAGAGTAAATTCATTAAAGTTGATGTAGTTTAGCTCCATTCGATTTGAAAAAATAAATATTACAGATAAAAGAACACATTTTGTTTATTTCCAAAACAAAAAATCGAAAAATGCATTTTGCAGAAAAATGAAATTAAAGTCGAAAAAATACTATGTTTTTAGGTTAAGTAAAAGGCAATTTGCGACGTTGTCGGATCAAAAAATTGTTCGACGGCGCATTTATGATAAAAAAGAATTTTACAATTTAATGAGGAAAACCTAACGACAACTAACCAAAAACTAAACAAAACTAGGTAATAGTTTGAAAGTTGTTGTTGGTTAGTTCTGATTTGTTGTTTCTATAAAAAAACTTCATTTCTGGTAAATAGGGAAAAAAACAGCTTCAATAATAACAAATTATTAGAAAACATCAAGCAACATTGCTTTTTTAAGGAGGAAATCCTAAACAAAAAATGACATCGTATCATCTCTTTTTGTGAAGGTATTCTTTCTCACTTTTTTCGTGTTGGTCAGCCATATTAGTTTAGTATATTTTATATGGAAAATAAGAATTTATTTTATTTTTGTGTTAATATGAGTGAAAAATTAATTTTTTCAGGCCATATATGTTTTATAATGGTGTAACAAATAACTGAAAAAAAAAATTATATCAAAAATATTGCTGTTTAAAAATGGAGCTAAAGTTCACCGAAACCGTGCATTAATTTGAGAAGATATGGAAATAAGTTACTAGGGAAAGTTGTTTAAAATAAAAAGGTAGTCTCTAATATCAATTTTCAAGAAAAAATCGGCCCACTTTATTTATTTGTAATTAAATTTATTTTAATATTAATTTAAATTTTTATTATTAATTTTATCAAATTTTTTGCTGTAAAGTAAGCATTTAAAGCTGACGGCTAATGAATTATAAAAGCGAAGTGTCAATAAAGCTTGTCACTATCAACGCCTACTTGTACAAAAATAAGTTGTTAATTTGGAATTAATTAATTGATAATAAAATGATTTCCATCACAAATTAATAAAAGTAGGCCGATTTTTTCGAAAATGGGTATAAGGAACTATCTTCTACTTTTAAACAACTTTTTCTAGTAACTTATTTCCATATCTTCTCAAATAAATGCACTTTACTCTTGTACCATTTTAAGTTTTTTCAATTTCTGAACACCGCGTAGAAAATATGTTCAATGTTTTTGATTCAATCTTTACTCTAAAAAGTAGCAAATTTTTTTATCAAGAGTAGCTTTTCGATAAAATCAAAAATAAAAAAGTTTTTCTCTTCAACACCTTTTCCGTGGACATACTGTATAAAGTATTAGGGTCCAGTAAGTCTTACTGGTTGAGGATGTGTATCAAGACGCAGTCGGGATCTCCAAAACAATAAAACCGAGCAAGAACCAAGGAAGTTTAAAGGTATATGGAAGCCTAATACTGTAGAATAAAATTATCCAGGCGTGCAGGGCAGCGGGAATAGGGGGATTGGCCCCGCAGGAATTTGCGCAATGAATAGTAGGTCAGGGCCGGATTTCTATAATTCTTTGTTACTACCTATAAAATTGAAATCATCAAATGTCAAATTCCAACATTCACTTTTTTTTTTTTGCACAAAATTGTTGGTTATTAAAGGATACTACTATATTTAAAAATTATTGTGTAATATTAGATTTTATATCATCGGGTATAATATAAAAATAGATGGCGCCACTTTACTGCTTTCTATTTAAATGGTCAATATTTTTGGAAGTTTGTATTTTTACCAAAATCTTTGTAAATAAATAAAAACAGATTTTTAAATAAATTTCAAACTTTTGTATGATAGTATTATGTACTTATCACCAATGAAAAAAAGGGGGGAAAGAAAATGTAAATAGTTTAATCTAATCCTAAGATTCTGGTTGTACATTAAAAAGTGAAAATTTTTATAACTGTTTTTAGGCATTTATTTTTTCACTAATAACAAAATTCATGAGACAAAATAACAGGGGTTTAAAAAAATGTTTAGTAACCTTTGTACCTGATATCCTTTTGTAACAGTACCTTAAATTTAAATGTGTTTTACAGTATGTCGAGCTTAAAATTGATAATGAAAGATTAAGAAACCAAAAATCAATTTATTTTTAAACAAATGGTATTTCTCGAAAGTTGCCTCCTCTCCGATTTTGATCAAATTTGGTATACGGGGGGTTTTTTGGGCGCTGATTACAAATCTGAAAAAATATCTTTTCGGCAACGTTTCGTTTCGAGATCTTCATCATCAAAGTTAAAAATTTAAAACTAACCTCATTTTCACTATATTCTCCTTCTTTTTGTACACAATTCTTGATTTACACTAAAGTGGCACACGATATTTTATAAACACTTTTAAAACCTTGTATTTTAATTTATTTTACATCTTTTTCCTTTAAATTGCGAACTTTTAATTTTAAGGGCAGCAGCCATATTTGCTTAAAAAATAAAAGTGAAAAAAAAAGGTGTAAAAAAACATAAAAAAAAGTTTTAGGTGTGAAATATTTGTGCCAATTTAGTGAAAAATCAAATTTTTGAAAAGGGGAAAAGATAGGGAAATAAGGTTAGTTTGATTTTAATTTTATGATAAATTTATCTCGAAAATAAAACATTCCAAGTTTGTAATCCCTAAAAAAATACCAAAATTGTACTTCCTTCATTCAATTAGGGGCCCTGTATATATTAAATTTTCTGGTCTCAGTAATCAATAATTTTGACCCTTTTAAAAAGGGTGACTAAATTTTTAAATGAAATAAAAAAAAAAAACCTTATTTCTTTTTAATAATCCACAGAAATACCCAAACATTTGGAAATCATCTAAAGATAGTTAAGATTGCCTTACTTTTCTCACAAATATTTCTATGAAATTTTCTTTTTCTATTATTCAAAATTTGGGTATATTATTATTTTTCGGTTACCTAACGTTACGTCTTATAAAAAAACACCCAATTTAAATATAAATACTTACCTAAGTTAGGGCGTTTTGTTACCCTTGGATTTGCAAGACAAAAACCCTACAACCCCTAGTCATTTTGTTACTATTATAAGAACAAAAATAAAAAGAAAATTTTGTTTTTCCCTTACTAAAAAGGGAAATTTTTTACCAAAACAAAAAAGGGACTTTTAAAAATTTTAAGTTTGGTAACTTATATTTATCATTGATAGGAAAATTAAAATTTCTGGGAATTTTTTTTTTAAAATGGGGGGAATCTAATTTTTTTTTATGGGTACATTTTTTGATCGTGGGATAAATTGGGTTTTTAAATCTTTTAATTCATTTAAAAATTTATGCACTCTTTTTAAAAGGGTCAAAAATTTTTCTGGCATTACAAATTTTTATATACAGGTCCCTCTAATTTAATGGAAGGAATACAATTTTGGTACGGTTTTTTGGGCGCTGATTGCAAATCTAAAAAAAAAACGGCAATGTTTCGTTTTGAGATATTTATCATCAAAATTGAAAATCAAACTAACCTTATTTACACTATTCCCCTTCTTTTTGCACAAAAATTTTTGATTTTCACTAAATTGGCACACAATATTTCCAAAAAACCTTTTAAAAAATTTTCTTTATGTTTTTTTTCACCTTTTTTTTCACTTTTTTTTTTAAGCAAAGGCTGCTGCCCTTTTAACTTAAAAATTCGCAATTTAAAGAAAAAAAATTAAAAAAAATAAATACAAGTTTTTAAAAGGGGTTTGTGTAAAAGGGGAATATGGGGAAAAGAGGTTAGTTTAATTTCAACTTTTATGATGAAGATTTTTCGGAAACGAAAAATTGCCAAAAACGATTTGAAAAGCGCCTATTTCCAAATTTGATCAAAATCGGGGGGGGAAAATTTCGAGAAATACCTTTTTTAAAAAAAATTAGATTTTTGGGTTTTTTAATCTTGCATTATCAACTTTTTTAAACCACATCTGACAACTTTTAAACTGTTACAATGGATTCGGACCCGGTTTCTAAACATTTTTTTTCCATTTTTATTTTTCATGAATGTTTTTATTGTGAAAAGTATGCCTAAAACAGTTATAAAAAATTTTTACTTTTTTAAAGTACAACCCAAAACTTAGGATTAGTTCTTTTTACATACTTTCCCTTCTTTTTTCCAAAATTGGGGATAAGATTAAAATATATACAATGTTTGAAATTTTTTAAAAAAATCGTGTTTTTTAATTTACAAAGATTTTTGGGAAAAAACAAAACTCCAAAAAATCGACCATTTAAATAGAAGGTTCCCATATTATATAATGATATAAAATCCTATTACACAATAATTTTAAATATTCATTGTATCTTTAATAACCAACAATTTTGTGCAAAAAAAAAAAAAAAAAAAAACGGTGAATGTTGGAATTTGACATTTGATGATGTTTTTTAGATAGTAAAAAAAATTATGGAAACCCGGCCCTGACCTACTATTCATTGCCCAAATTCCGCGGGGCCAACCCCTATTCCCGTGCCCTGCACGCCTGGACAATTTTGTTCTACAGTATTGGGCTTCCATACACCTTCCTTGGATTCTCCGAAAATTAGAAAAATTTTTAATAATATATAATTTATTTCATGTTGGATGTTTACACTGTATTATTTCCTAATAAGCTTCATCACCTCTTAACCTTGACCAGTCACAATGTAAAAAATGTATTGGTACCTCGAGGGCATCCCCCTTTTCTGGTAATTTATTTTTAACATAAAATTTCATTTTTAATTGGCCCGATAGAATTATCTCAATGTGTGTGGTTTTGTTTATTATTATTTAAATATTTTTCTTTTCTTTTCGGTTCCTACCGATTATATAAAAAAAGTAATTCTGTCAAATGGAAGCATTCGTTTATTGTATAAAACTGACTTTTTCTTTGTGTTTATAATGCTTTAAAAATGGATGATTTAAGTTTTAATCTCATCAGTGGGATTTTGGGAAACTTGGGCACGTTACGCATATAGGTACAGGTTGGTGGCTTTATTAGGGGCCTATACATTTTCTCGGAAACCATAAGTTATACGTGAAAAAGTATTTGATTAAACTTGTTTGTTGTAAAAGTATCTGTAATATTATATAGTCTAGTAGAGAAGTGTGTTTCCCGCGAAAAATAGTTAGGAGGCTTCAAATAATATGAGCGATACCTCATTTGACGCGGAATGCAAATCCGAAAAAGGCATTTTGAGGATTTTTTCTGCCAACAATAATTGCATTTGTTAGTAACAAAAAACGAAAAAAAAAGGCATTTCGATATTTGATGATAACGCAAAAACCATAAAAGATAGCGGAAATTGCAAAAAAATATTCTTGAAGAGGAGGAAATTTCCGATAAAAAAGTCCTAACTCCCGGAGTTCTATCGCCATTATTTATAATTTTAATTCAACGCTAAAAATGGGCCTCCGCAGGACATTTTTGGTTGCGCGCTGGCGACAAAAGGTTTTTAGGGTATTAAATATTAATTAAATTTTGTTTAAAAACTATGGTTTATTTAGAACACCCTAAAGAGTTTATTTTCGTTAAAAATTTAACTTAAAGTTAATTTTTCAACTAGTTAGACAATTGTTAATTAACAAAATTGTTTTAAACTTTCGTCCTCATTGTACCGGATGTTCCACTAAGAGAGGTAGTCGGCTATATTTCCCGAAAGTACTAATAGTATAACTTTCGGGAAAAACATTTTTTAGATAAAAGTGACCAAGAGAAACTGTGAAATTATTTTCAAGTCTGTGGGATGACCCCCTAGGGGCGTAAGGGTAACGTCAAAACATAAAAATATACATTTCTCAAAAAAATATTAAATAAAGTGTATTAATAAATGGTACTATTTTAATACTTAATATTTTCTAAACAAAAGCTTCAGATAATTTTTCTCAGTTCTAAAATAAAGTGGTGGGGCAAGGTTAAAGTTCAATTTAGAAAAGTGCTAATAACTCCGGATTGCTTTAACCGAATTTAGTGAACTTGGTCTCGTTTAGAAGAGCATTTTAATAATTAATTTTAGGTGTATAAACTATAGCTACACTTATCTCACAAATGCCGCTAGAGGGCGTCAAGGTAAAACTAACCTATTTAACGAATTTTTGTAATTTAAATAAATAGTATATATTTTTTTACATATTTAGATGATGAAAAAAAAAATTAAAAAACAAACGGCGAAAACCGCAATTTAATATCTCTTTTCAAAAAACCCGAAAAATATTAGCAAAAAATAAATACGACATAGAGACGTAACGCATTTAAGGACATGATGTTTCTACTATAAGATTTATTTGGTAAAAATTAAATTAATAAATTTTTACAAAATCTAATGACATACTTCGAATTTTTACTTATTTCAACCCATTTAACTATATTAGACAACATTAGATAATTACCAACTTATAACCACCTATAACTGTAATAAACCAAAGAGCGTGGTCCCTTTTCAAGTTATTTTAAAATAAAGGGATCAAAATGCAAAACCCAAACAATTTTTATTTCAAAATATTATTTTTAGTGTTGTGCTATTGTGTTTTTAAAAAATGCCTTTTGTTGCTTGAAGAAGCAGTTGATATTATTTACATTATTTGAAGTGTCTGCAAAATGCGACAATAGCTGCGCATGTATGTATTGAGATTGTATTGAGATATCCTCAGAGATAGTCGGTACGGCAGCGGCAGCAGAATGCTCACTTGTTTACAAATCGTTTCGTACCACGGGGCGTTCTTCGCCCTTAAGCGTCGCTTACACTTCGGCAAGTTTACTGGCGGAAAGTACTTGCCACCACTAAACTTGTTATGTGCAAACCACAGGAAAGTACACTAGAGACTTGCCGCTAAGCCAAAAGTTGAAGGATCGGCTAGTTTACTTGCCGCTACGCCGAATTTTTTGTTGTACTTTCCAAGCGGTAGACGGATCCGAACATACTAAAATTTCTATTTACAGTGAGTAAGTGGAAAAGGAAATTAAATAATTTCGATTTTTAAACACATACGAAAAATATGAAATTTTGTGGAATATAAAATTAAAAAGAAGAACAAATGAATAGTTAATTACGGTATCTGCATTTTAAAATTTTTAAAAGAATTCGACTTGTAAGTAAGTTTAGGTTTAATTAGGTATAACAGTTCTTCAAACTTTTGATAAGATATCCTCATAAAATTCCTATAAGAATCGGGATCTTCACTCTTGCATTCCCGCCTGACCTGTGACTATTTCTGCGTCTTATCCAACTTGAACTAATCTCGTTTTCAAAAGTTTCTGTTTTCTGCGTTGTAACATAACTATTAAATTAATGGGTACCTCACTTACAACACTAACAGCAGCTCGCACTACGACAGAAGTTACCATTTTCTTTTTAACTACTTACAAAATAAACTTGAAAATATGTAAATGCAAAGCAACAAGCAAGTTTAGTGCAGGCAATTTCTGCCAGTAAACTTGTCAAATGTAAACGTAGCTTTTACACCGTACCGCTTAAGGGAAGTTTAATTTCTCAAGCAACAAAGGTATTTTTTTAAACAACACACTAGCACAAAAGTAAAAATAATATTTTGACATAAAAATTGTTGGATTTTTTGACATTTCAGCATCCTTGTTTTCTTCAAAAATAACTTGATAAGGACCACGCTCGATGGATTATTACAGTTATAGGTTGGTAATCGTCTAATGTTGTAACATCGTTAAATGGGTTAAAATTAGTAAAATATGCAGTATGCTGATGGATTTTGTAAAAATTTATAAATTTAATTTTTAATCAATAAAAGAAATCTACCAGTAGAAAACATTGTGTCGTTAAATGCGTTACGTCTCTATGTCGTATTTATATTTACAATATATTTTTCGGTTTAGCAAGAGATAGCATTAAATTGTGGTTTTTGCCGTTTTGTTGGGATTTTTTGTCTATATCTAAATATGTAAAAGGTATATATCATTGTATTTAAAATTTTAAAAAAAATTCGTAAAATAAGTTAAGTTTTTAACTCATGACGCCCTAGCGGCGTTTGTGATAAGTGTAGCAATAGTTTATACACCTGAAAATAAAGCTTTAAATGCTCTTCTAAATGAGTAAGTTCTAATTAAATTGGTTAAAGCAAACCGAGTTATTAGCACCTTTCTAAATTAAACCGTCCTCCCCACCACTTTAATTTAGAACTGACAAAAATACACCGAAGCTTCTTTTTGTTGAAAAACATTAAATAAATAAACGGTAATTTGACATTTTTTTGATATTTCTTGAGAAATGTATATTTTTATGTTTTGATGTTACCCTTACGCCCCTAGCGGCCATCCCACAGACTTTGAAAATAATTTCCAGCAATTTCTTAGGTCAATTTTTATTTAAAAATTTTTTCCCGAAAAGTTATAATATTTAGTAGTTTCTGAGATATAGCCGACTACCTCTTAGTGGAACACCCGGTACATTAAAAAATTAAACAATTGTCGTATAAATTTTTCGCGTCGTGGAGCCCTTCTGGTATACGTACTCGATCAATACAAAGCTCAGTACCTAATGCTTATTAATAAATAGAACTTTGACAATATACCCTGATTTTATTTTTTGCAAAAGTTATAAAAATTATAAACAAGGAATTAAATTTTTAACTTTATACGCCTTATCTTGTTAGGTATGTATACAAGAAAGGTTTATAGGTTTAATTATACGATAATTATTTAAGCATGTTTTTAATGTAAAATGAGACGAGAAAAAGTTCGAAACAATTGTTAACCGACAATTGTCCAATACATATTAAAAAAATAAACTTTAGTTAAATTTATGATTATGTAAAGACTAAGCACCTAAGACCAGGCTAGTTCTAGTCTTGGTCTTGGTCTTGCAAGTCTGGTCTTGGTCTTCTTGCAAGCCCAAAGAAGGGGGGCTTTGGGGCTTGGTCTTGGTCTTGGCTTTTCAAGGAGTCTTGCTGGTCTAGCTTTTTTGGTAGTAATAATTTAAATTGCAATCTTTAAAAAAAATATATATTTTTTTTAATTTCAAAAAAAAAAAAGATGGAGACTATATTTTTTGCTTTAAAAAATTTTAAAAAATTTAAATTTTTTTAACCCTTTAATTTCAAATTTTAAAATTTTTTGATTAAAAAGGAATTTTAAAAGAAAATTTTATTTATTTATAGCGGTTTTATTTTTATTTTAGGAAAAATTTAAATTTTCTTTTTAAGAAAAATATAAAATTAAAATTTTATACTCTGAGGGCAGAAAAAAAAAATTTTTAAATTTTAACCAGATGGAAATTTCCATGAAAATAAATTTTAAATTTGGGTTTTTAATTAAAAAAAAGGTATTTTTAAAGCTTTTCAGTTCAAATAAACTTTTATGTTCAAATTAGTAAAAAATTTGCCAAAAAAAGGTTTTAAAAAACTTTATAAACATTCTGCATATACAAAGGGGGTTTTTGATTGGGGACAAAGATCGATATATCCGAAACCGTTCATAAAAGGAAAAAATTTTATACAAAAATTATAGAAAAAGGGGGTAAAAAGTAAAAATTAAAATTTTCTTATTTAGAATTTTTTAAAAAAATTTACTACCACTCAAGAAAACTTCCTTTTTTTATTTTAACCTAAAATAAAAATTTAGCAAAAAATTAATTTAAAAAATCGCTTCCCCTTTTATTTTTGCTGGAAATTCGAACTGTCATATAGGTACAATGTCACGTAGATGGTTTTTTTTATATCATTTTTTTTTTGGGCAAAAAAAGACGTCATCATTATACTTTTGGCATTGTTTTACTTTTTTCCCTCTAAACCCGGAAATGAAATTTAAAACCATTTTTAAAAAGTATTCCTATATAAAAAGAAAAATATATTTTTTATTAAACCATCATTTTTTCATTTTTTATTTAGTTTAAAAAATCTAATGATGCCACTTTAAGTGTGGCACAAAAAAAATGTTTTCCTGGATTTTGGGGAAAATTTTTTTTTTCCCGTAAGGGCATCACTAGATACCAATTTTAAAAAAAAAAATTAAAAAGGAAGTAATTTTCAGCTTCTATAACTTTTGTTCCTTTGTTTTCTGTCGTAAACGGTTTTGGAGATAAAGTTTTGTCGGACCATTGAGTCACAATCCTTTTTATTTTTAAAACATGTTACTAAATTTTACTAGTTATC
>JAHBCN010021957.1:0-13731 GCA_019359885.1 Listronotus oregonensis | reverse complement strand
TCATGTACCCCTTTGGGGTTGATTTTCTACACAGGCCGGGCCCAGATCGGGTCGGCCGGGGTCTAAATTTGAAGGGGAAGTTCTGCACTTCCCTTTTATCCCTTATCCGAGGGTGGCCGTGGACTCTAGGACCTGGCCTAGCCCCTCAAAGTTCACTATCCTGTGACTCACCAAAATGACTGTGCGCCGTACATCGTGCTTATATTTATTGTAACGGGGTTCTTCCTTATACCAACTGGGCTTATACAAGCCGGACGCGGAGTTGGTCCCTTATCGGCAGATGCTGGGACTGACCCAGAGCCTGAACTAAGGAACCCGGCTACTTGACGGCCGAAGGGGCTGCACGAAGCAACAGCAACGCCGAAGAAAGTAGCCGCAACACCATGCCCAAGAAATATTCCCCCCCTAATTGGTTTACCCTGATTGATAAGTCGGTAGCTACTAACGCTACCGCATTATCAATCAGCGGAGTTCTGGCCTGCTTTCCGTTAATGATTAAAACACAAAAATAACATTTAAATTAAATCTATTACCCAAAACAAATACTACACTAATTTACAAAAGACTGAAAAGTTATTACAAAAGAAATTAAATTAAAAAAAACCTTGGTCATGATTAACTTTCTAGAACCCAATTATTAACATTTTCCTTACATTTCCAAATGTTGGCAATTTTTCATGCCGCCGCGCAACGGCAAGGAACCGGGAACACTGTCTCACCCAGTATTGCCAGCGCTGGGGCCGCCATGACGAGTGCTCCGCTCCCCTTGTCCGCACGGCAGAATGGAAAATTTCCCCCTCAAGTTAACACTTAAATTCCCTGAATTTATCCTCAACAGTGAAAACAAAACCCCGTTTAATAACCTAAAACCCTTTACACAAACCCTTGAACTATAAATTATTACAAAAACCCAAAAAGAAATTTCCCCATGACCAAGCACCCCGTTATTAGACGGCTAGAGGTGTTTCCTCTACGCCGGCACGGCCAGAACTGCCTCGATTCCGTATCACACCCGATATTTATAGAGTCAGATCTCCAATGTTGCCGGTGCAATCAGCTCGTGGATTGCGTGGAACTGTCATATCAATAAATGTTTATTTTTAAATCGATGTTGCCTATATTAACACAAAAACTAACATTTTTGACTACTTTTATTACATTTTTAAGTCAATTTCCTGATTTTGATTTTTGAGATCTGGCAATTTGTTTACGTTTATCCAAAACAAAAACAAAGAGATCACTATACCAAACACCCGGCCTACAAACTGGCGTTGCGTTAATTCTAGTCCTTGAGTTCGTTGATGCTATCGAACATGCTCCAATTTTCGTCAATATCTGAATTTTAATTGTGCAATTAATATAAGAAACTTTCATCATCAATTTTATGTGGAAAAATTCGAAAAAAAAATATACGGGATTTTACCGAATTTATCACTACTTTACGCACTATATACCTGTAATACTATGAAACATTTTCATCTATCGTAAAATATATTGCTCGTAAATTGTTTATTTTTAAGATATATTGTTCAAGAAAATGTATTGGCTTATAAATTTTATTGGAGATAATAAATTTATCTCGTTTCATTTCCAATAAAGCAAAAATATCAGCTTAAAAATGTGTAGTTACTACCGAGCTTACATTGCTTTTTAGGTTAAACAGATTAATATTTTAAGCTCGATATAAATTTATAGGTTTAATTTCATTAAAAGCTTATATCCTAAATTTAAATTTATGGATCTGCCTGTATTGCTATAGATATATTTAATCGAAAATTTCACATCAGCAATTTTAAGCCAATCAAAATGGTTTTTTTTTGACAGTTAAATATGGCAACGCATGTATATGATGGGAAATTTTTCTTTCTGAGTTAGGTGAATAACAGCGTATTAAAATGGATATTGTTTGACATATTATTTGGTCAAGTTATCCGCAAAAATAGGAGTACCCTTGCATAAATTCCCAAGAAGCCGAAAATTTACATAACGGTTGGGAATACCATTATAATAAAATTGTAAAAAGTCCCCAGGTCAAAGTTCGCGAAAATATGTTTTTTAGATTTTAAAGCGAAACGGTTAGTTTATCATAAAAATAGCTTTACAAAAATTGTAGTTCGTGCAATTTTCTACAAAAATTGTCTCTGCACGTCACGATTTCTGTGAAAAAGCGTTTCTAAAATGTACTAAATTTTTATTCCCTATACTACGCATGACTACGCTCTCAACATAATTAAAATCATATTAAATATAAAACTATTAGTCTGCTATTAATACATTATTATTAAATGATAATTTTAAGACTTTAAGCTTAAAAGTAACTTATTCCCTAATTTAATGTGACCATGTGGCCTTGAGCAACATCTGTCTACTGCTCAATTGTCTACGTGATCTTGCCCGTCTACATGCTCTTTTTGCTAAGGTCCACAAAAAAATTATATTATTTGAACATATCTAAGTCCAGCAAGCTGACAATGACGCTGATGTACTTATCATTGAAACTGCAATAAAATTAGTCAGATCAATCCAACTGATGCAAATATTGTTGTTGGTGCAGATGTTGATCTGTTAGTATTACTTACCGCTAGAACTCCAACTAAAAAATTATTTATTTTTAAAACCAGGCAAGCCTCAACAACTATCGCAAATATTTTTAAATTCGAGTTTATTAGCTTATCCTTAATGTAAAAACCACATTTTTACATGCTATGACTGGCTGTGATACAACCTCTGCAATGTTCCAGAGGAGTAAAACAATAGGTTTTAAATTATCTGAAATAAAGTCTTAGCTACATCTGCTAAAGGTTTTAAAGATATTAACTCTACTCCAGAAACTATAATCACCCACTTAATTTGTTTTTTACAGTATATGAAGCTCCATAAAAGTTACCTATATAAATAAGTTACGTTACTTATCTATTGCAAAACTTATTCGAAATAAAATAACGTATGCAATAAGCTTGTTCTCTTTCAACCTCGGCTTCTGTTCAACAACGTTTTTATCAGTTTTAAGTGTGGCTTGGTACTCAACTGAACAAAGAAAAATGGGATTGGGGCTAATTAATAATGTACTGGAACCAATCCACACACTTCTTCCACGTGCACCAGAGAAGTTTCTTAAGGCCAGTCGTGTTTAAATGTTGAATCTCAAACAGAAAAAGATACTTACATTAACGACGAAACAACTGATATATTGCTGTTTAAACAATTTACATCAACTCAGGAAAAAGAAGAAACAAAAGAAAAAGAAGACGAAAAAGAATAGAAGAAAAATAAAAAGAAGATAAAGAAGGAGAAAAAGATATTGACTGAGAAGACCTTTTATTTTACAAGGATTTAATAAAATAGAGCGTGAAGTAGGTCTACTGGAAAAACCACGAAAAACCTTTAGTAAATTTTAGAATCGCTTTTTCTAGGACATGGTAAATTTTAGAAAAAAAAAGTGTGTGTACAATTTTTGTAGACAATTGCATGATCTATAATTTTTGTTTAAGCTATTTTTATCATAAAACTAACCGTTGGAGATTTTTCACAATTTTATTATAATGGTATCCCTAAAGTTCAGGTTAATTTTCAGCTTCAGAGAATTTATGCAAGGGTAAATGTTTATTTTGACCGGCTAAATAGTGACATAATTTCTTATGACAATTATAAAATAAAATTATAATTTTTTACCAATTGTAGTAAAACAAATCATACATAATATAAAATAAGCAGCTTTGTTAAATACTAAAAAAGTATTTTTGCGAAAATTCAACCGATATTTAAAAAAAAATATACATGATTTGCAAATCTGATTATTGGCGGTTTATTCTAAAATCTCAAAAAAACACTGTGACATACGACATCAGTTTAATGTCGCAAAAATCATGCGCATCGAAAATTTGGGATTCTCGACATTTTTGCGAGTGGGTAGGACTCATTTGAGAAATCAATTTTCTTTCGTAATTAATGCAACTAACCTATTTTTTTAAGGGTTGTTTAGTTTAAATCTCTTAAAGTACTAAGATTTCAAATTAGTTCAAGTTTTGTCCCAGCAAGACGAGAGAAGGACGAGAATATCTTGTAACTCTGGCAAAACTAGTTTTTAAAAACTTTAAGGATTTATTTTATAAATATCTCTTTTCTCTGCAGTAACACAATTAAAGAAAATAAAATACAGTTTTACAATGTTCTCAAATTCCCTTTTTAATTTTCTTTATAGAAATAATATTGCTCAATGCAATTTTTTCGCCTCGTCTTTTAAACAAAACCTAAGTAAAAACACAACTTGTTTAATTTTTCCCGTCAAGAAATAAATTTAATTTTTAAGTAAAAGAAAATTAAACAAAATATCAACCGTGTTTTAATTAGGTTAAACAAGGTTTTAATTAAACGCGCTTTCGTGGCAATATTTTTTTGATGGTAAAATGTTGGGTTTAATTTAATATAAAAAAAATGCATAAAAAGGACTTTGTTAAGTAAACATTTACTTTTCTACATACAATCAGACATTGGAATATAATAATATTAATATAGATTTAGTAAAAATCAAAAAAGAAGGAAAAAGGATAAGGACTTGTTTTAAAATGTGTTTTCTATACGATTAACATCAGTAAGATACAATGGCGAACTCTAGAATTTTCAAATTTTTTTTATATAAGAAGTAAGACATGGGACCTACACCAACTATATGTCAGATGTTTTTGGCCTGGAGAGAAACATTTTAATTAAAAAAAAAAAACATTTGGAAATTTGCAAAAAAAAAGTTTTTTTTTGGAAACCCCTCAGAGAAAAATCCAAGTTTTAAAAGCAAATAATTTTTTTTGTATTTTTCTCCTAATATTTATGCTTTTTTAAAAACCATTGCCACTTGAAATTTTTTGACTCAACAATTTTCTTTTGCAAATATTTCACAAGTCTCTAATTTCAAGAAAAATGCAATTTTATGAAAGTAAACATTTATTTTATAAAATATTAAAATCCTTTATTTTACAAAAGATTTTGTTACAAAAAATGCTTGTCTTGGAAATTGTAATAAAAATTATTTTATATTTTAAAAATATGTAAGTAATTATTAGAATAAATAAAAAACATTGTGTTTCGAATAATAAACATATATTTTGTAAAATATAAATAAATGTAGAATAATTTGTTATTTTGAGGTGCAACGGATTTTTAATGTTTTAAAGTTTATTAAAACAGCAAAAATAATCTTTTTAGTTTTTGTTAGAAAAACCTGTTTATAATTGAAGCCAAATGAAACATGATCCAACATTGTTTAATTGTACAATTCTTTTTTAAAAATGATAACTAAAGAGGAAAAGGAGTATATGTTAAACAGTTTTCTAAATCTAACTTTATTCTTCAATATTAGGAAATTAAACTAATTTCCTTGTTAAAAAAAAATCATAAAATGCTTTAAACACCAAAAAAACTTGTTTTATATTTTGAAAATACACAAATAATTAAAATAAAAAGCAAATATGGTGCATCGAATAAAACATATCATCGTTTTTACAATTTTAATATATGTAGTATAATATTTTAATTTAAAATGCAACAGCTTTTTAATGTTTTAGGTTTTCTAGAGAATTTGTAAGCTTACAATTATTTTGTTTGAATGTGTTAGACAATGATTTATTAATAACATTAAAATAATTTTGGACTGCATTGTCTTTATTTAGATATTTTTCATTGTCTTTATTTAGTTATTTTTCAACGTTTCGGGCACTTCTATCGTTGTCCATTTTCAAGAGTTCCCAAACTAATTTTATTCCTAAAGAGTGCGACGTATATTGGACAGAGCAAGTCTACCACTCATCAGATGCCTAGTTACTATAAATAGAATAAATTCATGCTACTCAATGAAAACCAGTAAAGCTTTGAGAAAATAAAAAAATAACTTTGAAAGCAAATCACTTACTTGTATTTGAGAAAAACGATAGATGTTCCAAAGTTAGAAACGACTTCCACAAAAACATGAAAGGAAGATCACCAAATTTAAAAATCGGCAAAAACCAAAAAACAATTATAAACAACAAAATCTGATATCGCTGATCATGTTTGGTCCAAACAAGCTGCCATCAAGTAGTCGGAAGCACGGGTAATTCACAAGAAACGCCATTGAAAAAAGCGCAAGTTTAAGGAAGCTGTCTTTATTGAGAACAATAATAATACTTTTAGTAAACCAAGTGTGGAAATAGCCACTATTTGGAAACCATTCTTCAAGCACACCAATGCTGGCCCTAGTAGATCAGTAGCCGTAGGAATACAATTAGTTTCGATGACGATCTGACAAAAAGACGTAAGCGCCAAAAATATTAAAATGTATCTTTTTAGTATTTGTTATAGAGGGAATCACGCTGAATTATTTGACACCCCGCTCGTAACCGAAAAACAATTATTCACCGATTTATTCGCAGTTAAATTTGCTTAAGCGCCAAATTCCAAGACATAACCTTAATTTAGTCGTTCATAAGCAGTTGTAAGCAACACGTGGTGTCTGTCTTTTTTCTTAATTTGCAGGTAATTACAACGATATTTTAGCAATGTTTTATGTGTTATACTTTTTTATTAACATTTTTTAATTGTTAGTAAAGTAAAGACTTATACTAGATTTTAGTAAATGCGTTAGAATTCATGTTTATTTAGGTGGCGCTTAAGCAGTTTTTGAAGTGATAAATTCAGCTGCTTAAGCGACATTACTCTGTGTTAAACTATAGGGCGCTTCTAAACGAATTTGAGTAAATTTCTGATTCGCAAATGAGTTCCACAATTGTTTTGTTTCAAAATATTCTGTCTGATTATTAGGAAAATAATTTAACCTTATATACAAGTACTTAGTTTCTTTCTAATTTGTGATTTTTAAATCTCGTTTATAGTATGGCGCTTACGCAATACATATTATTTCAGAATGGCTAGTCGTGGAAAAAAAATTTTGAGCTTATTGAAAACCGAAAACACAGAAAAAAACGTAGTTGCAGAAAACAGTTTCGAAAATCTAAATGATCAAGCTCTAAATGACGGAATCCTTTTACTAAATAATGACGATCCCTATAATAATGTAATAAATAATATTATTATAGAAGAAAAAGAGGTATTACCAGACCAATTCACAAATTTGACACCGACTGAACATTTTACAACACATAATGCTTCCTGCAGCCTCCTTAGCTGTGAAAAAGAAGCCGAATACCGGAATGAAAATATTAATTATAGTAGAATAGAGGAAAACTATATTTACCTGCTGATATAAAAACATTTACGAATTTGTATAACATGTATTTACAGGATAACCCTAAAAAATTAGCATTTCGAGTTTTAAACGAATAATAAAAAAAGAATATAACATAGGAATACACGTACCTAAAAAAGACAAATGCGTTACATGTGAAAGGTATAAACATTTGCTACCAACTTTAAAAACTCCGATAGAAGAGGAAAAATATTTAAGCCACATTCAGAGCAAAGATGATGCCAAAAATTATTTCCTAAGACAACAAAAAAATTCCAATCCATCAACTGTCATTGCCACTTTCGACCTTCAAAAGGTATTAACAACTCCACATGGCTCTAGCATGTTATTAGGTTTCTCAAGGAAATATGCCTGTTATAATTTTACGATATACGAAAGTGGTACCTCAAATGGATTTTGTTACTTTTGGGGTGAGAAAGATGGTAAAAGGGGATCAAATGAAATTTGCAGTCATCTTTTTAAAGATGAAGCTAAAAAAATTGAAAATGTGCACTTCTTTTGTGATAATTGTCCTGGCCAAAATAAAAATAAACAGGTAATGGCTATGTTGGCATATTTTTTAAGTGTTGCAAAATTTGTTAAAAAGATAACCGTAACATACTTAGTACCAGGCCATACCTATATGCCAGTAGATAGTATACACGCCATTATCGAAAGAAAAGTTAAAAATATGATGATACAAGCACCATCCGAATGGCCCCCAATAATAAGAAACGCACGAATTAAACCCAAACCATACGAAGTCATTGTTGCAAAGTACACTTCAGTGTTAGATTGGAAAGTTATTGTTCCCGCAAAAAAACTTAAGGATACAGAAGGTAATGATCTCAAAATTTCCGAAATGGTAGAAATGACTTTTGAAAAGATTGCCCAAATATAAAAATAAAAAAATCTTACAAAGAAGATGAAATACCTTTTGCAGTTCCATTTCTAATTAAGATGGGAAAAGAAGTACCGAAGTGCTACCAGTGTGAAATACCCATAAGCAAAAAAAATATGACGATTTAACGCAACTTTGTAGAAACTTTACTATTGAATCCCAGTATCATAATGAATACTTTTCGTTAAAAAGCCAAAGTTCCGTTCCAGACACTTTACCCGAGACCGACATTGAAGACCCTGATTAAAGATATATCACGATAGACTGTGATTACCACTATCTCTTACAAAGTTATTTGTTCTATAATACTGTAATTATATTTAAGTTTAAAAGACTACAATAAAATAATGTTTATATGAAAAAGAAAAATCCGCGCTAATTCTTAAAATATAATATACTCATGGACGAAAATTTAATCTTGAAATTTGCCATAAGACCCAATACTAAAGGTTTGCCAACAATATTATTTATCTATATTACCATTTTCATCATCATCAAACAGTACGAACTAAAATCTGAAGTGTTAAAAAGGACAATCTCACAGTTGTGTATCATTACAGCATTTGTAGTGTTACTGATAAACCGCATAGAGTGTTACAAATTTCTGAATCAATATCGGCCTTTTAATTACTATTGCATTCCTTTTTTGAAACAATAATGTTTTATTGATACATAACTGTAAGATTGTTCTTTTTAATACCTATGTTTTAGTCACCTTGTTTCACAATTTTTATGTGGTAATATAAATATTTTTGGTGCAACCTATTACCATTGCGTCTTATGGCAAATTTCAAGATTTTCGATATTTTTGTCCATGAGTGTATTTTTAGTTTTGACTGATTTGTATTTAAGGTTTATGCGTTTTCATTTCTTATTTTTGGTGTTATTTATATATCGTTAAAAAACGATAGAAAAGCCTTTTCGTTATTCTTTCATTAAAATAAATATGTTTTTTTTATTTCATTATAAGATTAGGATATATTTTTATTTATGTTAAAAATATAAAACAGTTTGCTAAATAAAAAAATATTTTCTTAGTACTATTATTTTTATTCTTTGCGGCGTAAGTAACTTGCACCATCCTGGTGTTTACCGATAAACTTAATAATTGTCCCATAAGCGGGTTCATTTTTCGGTACGTATACGACAATCTCGATTGTTGGTTAAACAAACATACATGCGTAAACGCCTCGTAAGCGCCATGAAGATCAAAAATCTATTAAAGGTCGAAGACTTATCTACCCTAAAATTGGACTTAAACGACAAATGGTTCTCAAGAAACGACGTAAGCGACACAAAAACGGCTTTTTTTTCAAATTAAATTACAATTTCGCAGATTTATGTTTTTAGTATAAACAATTTGGTCTCTTTAACCATGGAACAATTATCACTGCCATGATAACACGACTAATTTAAAAAATAAACAGTTTTTTTACCTTCCTGTAAAATTTCTTAAGTGGCGCTTACGTCTTTTTGTCAGATCACCATCGGTTTACACTTAAAAACAGAGATAGAACTGATCAAACCAATAATTAAAATATATACAATGGAAGTACGAAGTTCTTTAACAGTTATTTTGTTTTTATAAGCCTTTTTGTTGGGTAAACAAGTTAAGTAAAATAAAGACAAAAAATAGTAGATTTAGACATTTTTTTTTGTAATTAAACTTAAAAAGAGAATAATACCATTGTTAAAGGTTTTTAATAATACAAAAACATAATTTTTAGAAGCAATTTTTATACCGAAAATTTCTAGAGATTAACTGGCTAATATCTGATCCACTTAACTTTCCACGGCATTTTAAAAAGCAATTTATAACAGATTAGATTTAAACAACGTTTTAAATTTCTCTTTTTTTCTAGGTTTAGGTACGAACCGACTGGCTTAATAGATTTTCTTTAAAACGTCATAAACATGAACGTTTTCTAAAATTGCAACGTAAAAAAAGTCTAAGTGATTAAAAAATAATCTACTTTTTTATATAAATTTAAAAAATATGTTCCTATGTTTTTATTCTCTTTATAACAATTATTTTATATTTTACTCCCCCTCCCATTGTACCTCAAGCTGGCTTCGCCCGTATGTACTACACAATTTGGCTGTTTTGTTTGTTTTCCTTTCTCACGGAATATTGCAAATTTAGCTAATATACACCTATTCTCTCAGGGGTGAAGTTTTAAAGATACTACCACTAGGTATTTTTCTATACAGGTTGTAAAAAGTATTATTCTCACGATTTTAATGAGCGATAGTGGAGCTCAAAACAAGTTAAAAAGTTTATATGACGTATGTGTCATAACTTGACAGATTTTTGTCTATGTCAAAGTTTCAAACTTTGGTTAAGCAATTATTTCTAAAACGCTTAACAACTGGCAACTTCGTCTTAATCGCTTATGGGTAGATTCTTTTGCTAAAAAAATAAACTAAGTTCTAATCGTTTAATAATAATAATAATAATGTTTTAAATTAAAAACTTAAATGCTATAAATTTTTTATACACACTTTTATCCCCATTTTAACCATCCAATAGATGTGATTCTAAAGTTGATAAAGATCATTTTTATTCGTAATTAGTAACCTACATACTAAGTTTTATACTCCAGAAATAACGAAGTTTTCTACCCCTTATGAAGAGTTTTTAAATCATTTATTATATATATATATATATATATATATATATATATATATATATATATATATATATATATATATATATATATATATATATATATATATATATATATATATATATATATATATATATATATATATATATATATATATATATATATATATTTATATAGAAAAAATCCCGATGTATGAAAAACGTAACTCCGTTTTAAGATACCTAAAAATAGCCTGTCCTTTTTATTGTTTACCATGACACTCTGTCGCTAGACGCGTTTCGGCTGCCTTACAGCATTCGTCAATACTTAATAAGGCTGTAACAAGTGTACAGTCAACAACAGAGAAACCAAGCGTCTACTTAAAAGACAAATATTGTCTTGCGGTAAGATATGAAAATCCTACTTTTGGTGCCGTACTGAAATATATAAATAAATATTTAATTTTTCTTTGCTCATAGTATTTAAAAAAAAAAAAATTAAATTATTTTAAGGTTAAAAAACACCTTTAAGTTTACCATTCGTAAATAGTTTTTTTGATTTTACATATGACAGTTTTTTATTATAAAAAATAATATAATGATATATTTCTTATGTGGACTTCATAATTTATTGCATATAGATATTGCCAAAATACATAATACAATTAATAATTCTTTCTGATAAAATTAATTAAAACTTTTGGTGCGAAGTAGAAAGCACTGAAACCGTTGAGATCGCTAGTTATCTGATTTTATATATTTTGAAAGCACAGTATCAAACTTTTCTACATTTCAGCTTGTGAGCTTTTGTTCCACTGTCTCGTTTTACTTATAGATATAAAATAAAATGTAAATAAATGAAAAAAAAAATTATATTTGGGTATTTTTCTAATTGGCAGATTAACAGTTAAAATCTTAAGTTTTGTGGCAGCCGATAAAAGACAAGCTTGTATTTTATATTAAAATGTACTTGTGTTTTGCTATTTAGCAGATATTTTTGTTCCTAATGAAACTGTATACACTCCTGGCCAAAATTAACGCAACAATATGAAATTATCTAAAAAGTTAATTTATCTTTTATCTATCTGGCTCCACTTTTAAAGTTTATCGAGTAGCTTGAATATTTTGTTTTGTTGTGAATGATGTTAACAAAAAAAATCGTTTATATTGAAAATTTTATAGAATTTTTTTTAGGAGATAAACAAGTTTATGCAATTTTTGTTAAAGGTTTTTTTAATTAAGCTTACAATTTGTTACTCTTTAAAAATTATGGGTTTTTATAGCAGACAGTTTTATTTGTGACATGAACTCGAAGCTACCCGCAATGGGGCGTATATTAATTTTGGCAGACATTTTTTCGGTTACAAAAAGTCGGCAGACGGTGCAATATATATATATATATTAATATATATTTTATATATATATATATATATATATATATTTATATATATATATATATATATATATATAATATATATATATATATATATATATATATATATATATATATATATATATATATATATATATATATATATATATATATATATATACTATATATATATATATATATATATATATATATATATATATATATATATATATATATATATATATATATATATATATATATATAAGTATTATACAAATATTACAAGTAAAATAATTGAAACTCCTATTCATATTTTAATTTATTTATACTTTATATTCTTTGTTATCATGTTTAAGGTTGACATCATCAAATGTCAAATATAAAGTAACTATACTTTTAATATTTTTTATTTTTTTGCGCAACATTGTTGGTTGGAAACGTAACTTAGTGGACTGTATAAAATCATAGGTCGGACTGACTCATCTTGATAATTCGTTCGCTAAATTATTTTTCTGTATTTAAAGTAAATTAAAAACTATCTTACCAAATGGATGATGCAATCGGGAGGAGCAGGATCTCGCTTCGTAATAATAACTTTATTACCGGCAGCGTTTCTGTAGCTTGCTTTCTTGATACTGCTCTCTTAGACCGCAGATTGGTACGTAGCAATTTTTTTGTATGAAAGGTAAAATGGAGAAAAAATGGAATTGTCAAATGGAAACTTAAATGGTGTGGTAAAGGATAGTAAATAGCATTGATAAGCAAATAAAATTACCCAAATATTCAAGTTAAATACGGGAGATATGAAAGGTTTACAAATTAATGACACTGATAAAATTTATAATCAAATAAAAGTAATATAACTGAGGGTGCACAAATAATAATTTTATATAATTAAAAGCTAACTTAAAACGAAAGTAAAAAATAAAAAAAGAAACAAAGTGATGACAGAAGAGCGGGTATGGTTTCATATGCGCCGCACCGTCGCACACGAAAATCGAACCCCGGCTCTGTCCAAAGTATAATGTGTTGCCTACTTACCCACTGATTTATCAGTGTGTAGGTTGGCAACACATTACAATTTCGTGGAATTTTGTTACTGCGCGGAATTATAAGGGAACCTTCTTACCAACCATCAGTAAATACCTATGCTTGTTTACATGTATACTCATACATTTTATTTGCGTAATAATAATGGTAAACAGATTATAAGGCTGTAAAATTAATATTATGGACGTAGTATGCAAGCGCTGGACGAAAGGTTGCACTGTCTGCCAGGTTTTTGTAACCGGAAAAAATGTCTGCCAAAATTAATGTAAGTTCAAACTGGTTTAGTAAATAACATATATAAATTTCAGGTTTGTTAAAATACTTTTAAAATTAAATTTTTTTGGAATATTCAAAGGTAGCTGCCGTGACGTCAGAACCGCTAAAATTGACTACCATCATTATTTTCCAATAACAGTTGAGGTCTATAATACAAAAATTTAAACGGAGAACTTGTTAAAATAATATTAAAATTAACCCGATTATTATACCTGTACGCGTTGGACGAAGGGTTGCTCTGTCTGCCGGGTTTTTTTAACCGGAAAAAATGTCTGCCAAAATTATTATAAGTACAAAATAAATATAAATAAAAT
>JAHBCN010021956.1:0-13736 GCA_019359885.1 Listronotus oregonensis | reverse complement strand
TGTTTTTATTAAAACATATTCAATTAATAAAAATGAATCTCTTAAACAAAGGGTTACCCCCAATTTCCATTTTTATCCACTTTTTTGTCAATAAAATTGTAATTTTTCTCATTATATAACATTCTTTCCCATATATACAATCCCCGATCCAAAATTAACTTATTTTTTTAATTTAGCTCTTTAAACAAAAGGGGTTTTACACCCATTTCCATTTTTTTTTGTATCCACGTTTTTGTCAATTGTAATTTTTCTCATTATATACCATTTTTTTTCATATATACACTTCCCGGTTTAAAATTCCGTCACATATATTTTTTAATTTATCTCTTTAAACAAAAGAGGTAATATACCCCTTTCCATTTTTTTGTAGCCTCATTTTTGTCAATTGTAATTTTTCTCATTATATAACATTTTTTTCCATATATACTCCCCGGTACAAAATTTCGCATCTTAAAATTTTTAACTTATCTCTTTAAACAAAAGAGGTAATATACCCCTTTCCATTTTTTTGTAGCCTCATTTTTGTCAATTGTAATTTTTCTCATTATATACCATTTTTTTCATATATACACGCCCCGGTTTAAAATTCCGTCACATATATTATTTAATTTATCTCTTTAAACAAAGATTAAATATACCCCTTTTTTTTTGTACCCTTTTTTCAATTTAATTTTTTCATTATTTTTAAATTTTTTTTTCCATATACACTCCCGTAAAAAATTCGCCTTTAAAAATTTTTTTAATTTATCTTTTAAAACAAAAGAGTAAATACCCCTTTTTTCCATTTTTTGTACCTTATTTTTTAATTGTAATTTTTCTTTTTAATATACCATTTTTTCAATATACATTTCCCGGTCCAAATTCCGCCCATTTTTTTAAATTTTTTCTTTAAAAAAGGTAATACCCCTTTCCTTTTTTGTCATTTTTGTCAATTTTAATTTTTCATTTATACATTTTTTTCATATACACTCCCGGTACAAATTCCGCCTCTTAAAATTTTTAATTTATCTCTTTAAACAAAAGAGGTAATATACCTCTTTCCATTTTTTTGTAGCCTCATTTTTGTCAATTGTAATTTTTCTCATTATATAACATTTTTTTTTCCATATATACTCCCGGTACAAAATTCCGCCTCTTAAAATTTTAATTTATCTCTTTTAACAAAAGAGGTAATATACCCTTTCCATTTTTATGTAGCTTCATTTTTCTCAATTGTAATTTTTCTCATTATATAACTTTTTTTTTTCCATATACACTCCCCGGTAAAATTCCGCCTCTTAAAATTTTAATTTATCTCTTTTAACAAAAGAGGTAATATACCCTTTTCCATTTTTATGTAGCCTCATTTTTCTCAATTGTAATTTTTTCTTATATATAACATTTTTTCCATATACACTCCCCGGTACAAAATTCCGCCTCTTAAAATTTTAATTTATCTCTTTTAACAAAAGAGGTAATATACCCTTTCCATTTTTTGTAGCCTCATTTTTTCAATTGTAATTTTTCTCATTATATAACATTTTTTTCCATATACCCCCGGTACAAAATTCCCCTCTTAAAATTTTTAATTTATCTCTTTAACAAAAGAGGTAATATACCCTTTTCCATTTTTATGTAGCCTCATTTTTCTAATTGTAATTTTTCTTATTATATAACATTTTTTCCATATACACTCCCCGGTACAAAATTCCGCCTCTTAAAATTTTTAAATTTATCTCTTTTAAAAAAGAGGTAATATACCCTTTCCATTTTTATGTAGCCTCATTTTTCAATTGTAATTTTTCTTATTATATAACATTTTTTCCATATACACTCCCCGGTACAAATTCCGCCTCTTAAAATTTTAAATTTATCTCTTTTAACAAAAGAGGTATATACCCTTTTCCATTTTTATGTAGCCTATTTTTCTCAATTGTAATTTTTCTTATTATATAACATTTTTCCATATACACTCCCGGTACAAAATTCCGCCTCTTAAAATTTTTAATTTATCTTTTAACAAAAGAGGTAATATACCCTTTTCCATTTTTATTACTCATTTTTCTCAATTTAATTTTTTCTTATTATATAACATTTTTTCCATATACACTCCGGTACAAAATTTCGCCTCTTAAAATTTTTACCTTTATCTCTTTAAACAAAAGGTAATATACCTTTCCATTTTTTGTAGCCTCATTCTTGTCAATTGTAATTTTTCTCATTTTTTTTTATATATACTCCCTGGTACAAAATTCGCCACTTAAAAACTTAAATTTATCTCTTTAAACAAAAGGGTATATGGTACACTTTTTTGTCAATTGCTATTTTTCTCATTACACACTTTTTCCATTTCACTCCCGGCAAAAATTCCTATTCATAAGGTTTAATGATTAAACACTTTTTATTTGTATTTTAATTTTCCAGATTTTTCACCTGTCTTTTAGGTACCTATATTAATATTGTTTTTTTGGTAATTTGGTAGATGTGTGGCTCTTCTTTAATGGAATGTAAAAAACATAAATATTTTTTTGAGTTGGCAAATATTTTTATTCCTAGGTTCATCAAAAATAGAAAATAAAAAAAAACAAAACAATTTTCTGATTAAATTTTTTTTGGAAAAATATTTGAAAAATTTAAAAATTCATATTTTTGTTTCTTTTCAAAAATTTGTTTAGAAATAGAATATAAAACAAATCACTTAAAATAGCTAAACCTAAATGGATGCATTTTATTGACGAAAACTTGAAGATCCCATATTTTTATTTTCAAAGTAAAAATTAACACCGAAACATTTTTTTGAATTTTCGTTAAAAGATTCGTAAATCTGCCACGAAATAAAACATAGGTGGAGCCACACATCTTAACAATTGCTTTTTTTTAATTTTGGTAATACGCACTTGTTGCTTAGGTGGTAATATAGGTGGGTGAATGGAAACGCTGTTTTATCTAAATTTAAACACCCTGCAGAAAAAATTAGGTTGCTGTTTTTTAAGTCTTTCATATAATTTGGTGAATTTCTGAGGATTTTCTTTTTGAATTATCTAATTTTCTTGTAAGAGCTACAAATTTTAAATAAAAAAAACACTGATAGTTGGAGTTAATTTTATTTAAACAAATAATCTTATTATAAACATAATTTTTCTAACAATTACCATATATTTTGCTTATGTAATAATATTTTTTCATCATATACCTATTTGATCATGTTTTGATACCATCTAGTTCAAGTGGATACTTCGTCAGAACGAATTCTATTTTCATCATAAGAATTTTTACAAATTCTTTTGGTTTCCTAATATAAGCTTAGGTTGAAGGTTAACAAACTAAAGAACACAGATTTCTCGAATTAGATTTCTATAACGTGGCTAAAATATCATGGTATGTTGTGGAAAAGTGAGAAATTGCCCATAATGTGGTTTCATATTCCTTCTTAAAATGTTTGACGAAAAGTTTCTCAATATTTTTCTTCTGTATTTAAGAAATTACCTTTACTATTGATTAAAAATAAAGTACTCTTCATTCATGTCGCTTAATTTAAAAAAAGAGAAGTCCAGTTGGTTAAACCAGTGCCATAAAACCTAAATAAAAATAAATAAATAAATTGTCAATCAAAAAAATAAATTTTTAAAGTAATTTTGCCTAAAATGTAACCAAAATTATTTTCAAAAAAGTAAAACTTTTGATCGTATTTTTATCATAGGTTTTGAAAGTTGGCTTTTTGATAAGAGAAGCATGTATATGAGGCATTCCATAGTGATTGCTGAGATATTTGACTTCGGAATTTGATTAATAATGTGCTATAATTATTTTATCGAAACTTATACAATTGTAAAATGTAACTTGAAATATAGACAAGTAACTAATAAAAACATCCCTTTAAAAAAATAACCGAATACTTTATGAGTTCTTTGCAATTATAACTTTAACGAATGTGACTGGTGGTACACTGAAAAGTCCTCCTCTCTGACCACAGTGTACTTGAAGACGAATTTTAAGTTCGGGCACTTTAACAAGCTAGCGTTCCCTGATGTATTATTAACGCGTAAAGGAAGATCATTAGGCCACACGATATACAGAAAACCCACACACACAGATCGCTATCTACATATGGGTTCCAACACCCCCCATATCAAAAATATGGAGTCATTAAAACTCTTACAGAAAGGACAAGAAGCATTTGCAAACCCAAGGCGCTAAACGCAGAACTTACACATATTCATAATGCTTTAAGGGCCAATGTTTAATCAGAGCGAGAAATCAAAAGATCAATGGAACCAACAAATACCAGACCCGTAGAGAACGAACAACTCCAAACAGTGATAAAAGCATTTCTGCCCTTTATTCCGGGGTTTACCGACAGAATTGGTCGATTGCTACGAAAGAAAAATGTAAAAGCAATATTCAAACCAACGAGGAAAATCAAAGAATGCTTTCGATCGGCCAAAGACAAAAGAGATCCACTTTCGTCTTCAGGAATTCCGTGCACATATGGAAGCGTGTACATAGGAACTACAAAACGCTCGATCAACACCAGGATTAAAAAGCATAAAGCCAACTGTCGTCTGGGGCAGACAGACAAATTCGCCGTAGCCGAACATACCCTTACAACGGACCACCAAATAAAGTTTGAGGAGACCCAAGTACTCGCGACCACATGGGCATACCACTCCAGGCTCTACAGAGAATCCATAGAGATAGAAAAGCATAGAAACAACTATTATAAAAAAGAGGAAGCAGTTAAGATCAACAAAACATGGATCTCCATAATTAAGGCTGCTAGAATTGCACCCTTTACGAACAAAACCGACCGGAACCGATTGGAACCGAAGTAACTGAAGCCCCGCCCACTGCCTCCTCAATGTATAAATACGAGCTACGACCGCGCAAAGCCCAGTAGTTCGCATACTGTCAACCAGGAAGCAACTTTTGAAGATGCCAGCCGCTCGTGTTGGCGAAACGTCAAGTCAACCAGACAATCGACGCCGGCCTAACAGCCCAAAAACCATTAAAACATTAGACAATGGCCGCGAAAGCCTTTCACAGTTTATTTACGACTATAATTTAATTTTGTTTTTAATATTCAATAATTACAAATTTTAAAATTATTTTATTAATTGACAATTGTCTAACTTGTTAAAAAACTAACTTTAGAATCTTTGAAGTGCTCTGAATACATTATATACACACAACCAAACTTATATGGAATCACCCTCTATTTCTGACTTAACTTTTTGTAAGGAAAAAATTTGGTATCCAACTTTAAGATAAGGCTTTTTGTTGTAAACAAATCTGATAAAAAGCAGAAACGACTGCCACGATTTATTATTTTCTGAATTTTCTGTTCAGTAGTAAAATCACTTATTCTTCGGTAATTTTATTTCGGTCCAAAAAAAAACAAAAATGCCTTATGTTGGACTGACAGATGTGCAGAGGGGAAGAATTATTGCTCTTATTGAACAAGGAATGCCCCAAAGAGACGTAGCAGAGATAGTAGGCGTTACACAGGGTGCTGTATCGAAAACACATGCCAGGTCTTTGGAACTAGGAACTCTCAAAAACAGGCCCAAGTCGTCAGAGAGTCACAACTGAACAACAGGACCGCTTTGTGTGCCAAATTGCTAGAAGAAATCCCAGTGTTTCTCATCCAGAGCTGCAACGACAACTTCTGGAAGCTACAGGTGTGAACGTTTCAATTGAAACCATTAGAAAAGACTTCCTCGAGGGTGACAGTAGGAGAGAGTTACGGGTCCCACAGTTATCTAGGCAAAAGAAAATTGACCGGCTAAATTGGTTCTTGCAACACCGAAACTGGACAATTGAGAATTGGCAAATGTTCTTTTCGGAGCCAAATTCAGATCAGATGACCGAATCGGGTTCTCAGAGCTTCAGGAAGACGAGCGAGACTCCAGGCTGCTAGATCTGTACCAAGATATAAAGGAGAAACTTTAATGTTATGGGGAGGTATTATGCTGGGAAGAAAAACTCCCTTATTACCACTTTAACAAACTTTAACGGGTAGGAGGTTTGTTGATTTAGTGCTAGAACCAATTATTAGGCTTTGGAGAGCTGCAATTGGGGATAATTTTATCTTCATGCACGATAATGCACCTCCCCATGCCAGTAGAGTGGCTCGAGAATGTCTTGAAACGAAAGGTGTCACAGTTTTAGACTGGCCTGCATGTTCACCAGACCTAAATCCTATCGTACATTTGCTTAAATGAAGGATTCGAGCACGTCAAAACAATCCAGGAAATGTCGCACAGCTTATTGACGCAGCGTTAGTAGAATGGGAAAACATACCCCAAGACAGTGTTGACAATTTAATAAGAAGCATGCCAACGCGAATTGAAGCTTGCATAAGGAATAGAGGTGGCAACACGGATTATTAAAATAACCAATTTTATTTTGTTTTTGCTTTTTGACCAATAAAATTTTAAATCTCATTTCTATTTTGAAACCAACAAAAATACCGATGTGTTTATTTTGTAACCTTATTAATTTGTATTATTGATATATGAGTTTTTTTTGCATTAAAAGTCATTGGTAAGGACAGAGTTTTATTTATAAACCAAAAATGTTCATACATCTCAAAAATAATGAAAAATAATAGATGATTCCATATAAGTTTGGTTGTGTATATTTTTTTAATTTTTCAATTAATATTTAACACCTTTAAAAAATTATTTAGTGTGACGTAGCCGGTTTTAAAACCGAGCGCGCAACTAAAAATGTCGCTCGGAGGCCCATTTTCAGCGTTAAATTAAAATTATAAAAATTGGAGATGGAACTCCGAGAGTTTGGACTTTTTTATCGGAAATTTTAACCTCTCCAAGAACTTTTTTGCAATTTCCGATATCTCTTATGATTTTTGATTCATCATCAAAAATCAAAATGGCTTTTTTTTACTTCGTTTTTTGTTAATAACAATTTCAATTCTTATTAGTGGAAAAAATCCTCAAAAAGGCCATTCCCAGATTTGTATTCGCGTAGAATGAGCTATTGCTCATATTTTTCGAAGCCCTCTAACTATTTTTCGCAGGAAACACACTTCTCGCTTTGACTAAACTGTAAAAAAACCAAGTATGTTATCAATTTGTATTACCTTTAATACTACTTGTCTTAGTTACATTAAATGTATAAATAAAATAAATTTAAATATATAATGTTATAAATACCAACTAACAATATTCTAAAATTAAATAAATAACTAAATCTATATTTAAAAATTATAAACTTCATCAAGTCCTAGGTCTTCCTGGAGTACCTAGCACCGATGCTGCATTACCCCGTTGCACAGCTAAACCAATTCTTTGGATAATGAAACTTCGAGATTTTTTGCATTGTATTTTTTTGCAAATTTCATTAATAAAACCCTTAGCCTCATCCCTCAAAGGACCAAAAGTATGTTATGAGTTTTTAGTTTATAATTATATTATTTTATTTAAAGAAATGTCATATATCACTTCCGTACCTCAGACAACAAGTCTTACGTAAAACTTCTCCTTTCAAAACGCAAGACAAATAAAAAAAAACGTGAGCAGAATACAAAGGTTAATTAAATTAAACTTATTATGTGGAAGTATGACCAAAGAAAGCATTATTTAACTTATTATCAGAGTCTCTGCACCATGAGGTAATGGTACTGTTTTAAATTTGTCGTGTGAACTTATAGCGTACCATGAATGCAAAAGCATTTTAAGATCTGTTTGCGTAAAAAATTAACGACGAGGTGCTAGATTATTGTTGTGATTAGACAAATGGTTTCTCCGTGAAGAAAAAAATTGTTATAAAACTTAACGGTGTATGATATAAACTAGACAATACAAAGGTGGATGAAATATAAAAGAGCTGCTGCTAAAATCTGACATCGCTCATCTCGGCCCTCTGGATCTGGAATGGCGCCTAAGGTTCGCCCATCTCGGCCCAAACCTAAACCTTATCTACTTTATCTACAAAAAAAAACAAAATAAAACAAACAAAGTATACTAGAATATAGAAACTAATCAAAACATTTTCTGAGTTAGATCCGTGGAAGTGCTGTTGATTCGAAGAAGTAGATATCAGAAGAATCTCTGAGAATATTTAAGCACTACGCTTATCTTTAATACTACGTCACTTAATAAGTCTCCGGTCTGACATACAGATGGCACCACTGTTGACATACAGTGACGGCCATTAAATCTTGGGCAAAAATTTGGTCACAATTTGATATTTTTGCCATTTTGTAAATCGATATTTTTTACCTTGTTTTACTTTTAAATATTTTATAAAAACTAACAAATTAATAAATTTAAACAATATTAAATAGCCTTCCAGGCATCGAATGGACCAAAGCCCGGGCGTAGTCCGGATTTTCTCGTAACTTATTCCACGCCTTTAAAATTTTATCCTTAAGTTCGTTTATATTTTGCGGCCTAAACTCATTTCCCTATTTATTTTTTTAACTAATAAGCCCCAAACATTTTCCATAACATTTAAATCCGGATTAAGTGGGGCCACGGTTAAACCCTGGTACGCTGCTCTTCCATCCATCATCGACTTGTCGGGCCATATGAACGAGACACTTATCTTGCTGAAAGATAAAATTTCTGTCCGGAAATCGATCCAGTACAGAAGGAGGCATGATATTCTATGGTAGATCTATATATACCTCCGCAATGAACCTTCCTTCGATAAAATAACATACACCAAGTCCTTGTGCACTCAGCCACCCCAAACATTTACCGAAAATCGCTCACTACTTCTTTCCTTTTAGGTATATTTTTCAAATCGTGTTCCTTGAGGCCTGTATACCTTAAGTATCCCCTTGTAGCGCGACTAAAACACTTTTTCATTGGTGAATATTATATTTTCCCCAAAAAAGCATTGGAAAGGGAACGTAGTTGACGTTCTTCTAAAGAATGGCAGTGTATCTACTGATGTCTTCAAGCTTCAAAACTTCGCAATTTCTTTGGTACATTTGAAATAGTGTGCTTTCCAATTACTTTTTAAACACATTTACCTTTTTCATAACGATACAATAAACGCTCACAAGAGCATTGGTCTCAGTTAATATATTCCAAAAATCGACATAAGGAACTGAGCCTTCATCGTTGGTTACTAAAAATTTTTTTTAACTTTATTTTTAGACTCCACTATTTTACTATAGCCACGTCATTTCTTATTTCTACATCACTTAGCTTCATTCTGTATATTTCGTCTGTCCGGCATGCCCCAACTCCCATAATGGCTATTACTTTCATTGCTGTAACTTTGATCAGGCGGTTAAGAAAAAATTTATGATTTCTTTTTTTTTAAAATTTTTTGATTTTTTTCCCTTTAAACCCATTTTTTTCCTTTTAATAAAAGCAACTAGTTTTTTGAACTCCGAAATATCTTGATTTTTGTTTACGGAAATTGTTAACTTGAGCATGGAATATACAGACCAGGGGGTTTGGGTGGTGATAAAGACTCGGTTTTTTCTTGAAAATACGCCAACATCACATTCTCGTCTCCGCCCCACATTTTTTGTAGCAACCATTAAAAAAAACGATTTAAAAGTTTGATGGTCCCTCTCTTTAGATTTGTTGGCAGAAGTGAGGCACACGCAAGGTCAGCCCCCCTTTTGGGGATGCCATTTTCATATTCATTTAACATTTTAAAATGGGAATAGATTTATACTAAATTAACAAAAATTTAAAAAAATCTGACAAGTGCTGTGATGACAATGTAAACAATAAATGTGTTGCTATGGATTAATTTTTAACAGGAAAAATTTCAAAATCTCTGATATTTCTATTAAAACATGATGTTAATGATTATTAAATTATGCGATACATAGAACAGTAGCAAAAAAAATATAATACATTCCCGATGCAAAGGCCTTTAAGTGTTGGGAGGTTTTAAATAGCCCGGCTTCGCCTGGGCCATTTAAAAACCACCTCAAAAAGTAAACTTTCGCATCTTGTAATGTAAATAACTATTTAGACACTGACAACGGACACTTGTTTCTTTATTAGGTTTTTCAACAGGTATTTATATTCAGTAGAAGGTGGCATAACCTATTTTACGAAGGGAAAATAGCCGTTACTGTACCTATATGATTTCTGAACAGTACCAAAGATTACAGTACTAACCTTTAAACGATACATGTTAGTGACAATTCGACGTTTAGTTGTCAGTGTTTACAGTGGTTTTGGTGAAACAACTTTTGTTACTTTTAAAACAATGGATAAAAAAGAATTTATGTGTTAATTTTAAAAATTTTTTATTTTTATGGGAAAAAAATACCGTTGAAGCTAAACAGTGGCTTAATAAGTGTTTGGGAAGAGACTGCACCTGAAAAATCAACTATTATTGACTGGTATGCTGAATTTAAACGTGGTTGTACAAACACCGATGATGCTGAACGCTCTGTGCGCCCAAAATTGGCAGTTGTGCCGGAAAAACATAAAAAAATTCCACAGAATGATTTTGGCCGATCGTAAATTGAAGTTGCGTAAGTTAGCCGATCCCAGGTTGATTTTGAATGGATGCCGTGTTTGCTCACACCGGACCAAAAACAACAACGCGTCGACAATAAAATTCAAAGCGCTGTTTGGAACTATTTGAGCGAGAAAAAAGTGATTTCTTGCATAGGTATGTAACAATGGATGAAACATGAATCCACTACTACATACCCGAATCAAAAGGATCGTCAGCTGGGTGGACAGCAGCCGGTGAAAGTGGTTCAAAGCGACCAAATTATGGCACCTGACTTTGGGACGCGCTCTTGTTCATCAACTATCTTGAGAAAGGTAAAACCATCAATAGCGAATAATACATGGCATTATTGGATCCATTGAGTGTAGAAATAAAAAAAAACAGCCTCACATGCAAAAGAAAAAAGTGTTTATTCACCTAGACCAGGGGTCTCCAAACTTTCCAGCCTTAGGGCCATACTGATTACTCCAGTAAGTTCCGAGGGCCAAAACCATATTATCATTGTTGCCGGTGGTAAGAAGTGAAATAGTTCACTGATGAAAAAAGTCCGAAAAAGTACACAACGTTTACAAAAGGCTGCAAATCGGACTAAAGTCCGCAAAACGGCAACACTGCATATTATTAATTTTCCTGTCATTATCTGTAATTTTTAGATTAGTCGTAGAGTACGAGCCATGAGGAGAACGTGACACGACATCTGGTGAACACAAGCGGAAATAGGTAATACCTTCTATCGCTAACAGATGGCGCTAATAGCACGTACAGAATAATCTCGTTGGTTCGAGAAAGTTCTGGTGTCTTCCACTCACTTCTAGATGGCAGTAATTGGAATATATAAGAAGGCTAGTGGCGCAACCACAAGTCAGTTCCTATGACACTGTTGTTAAATAAAATATTGCATACCTCCTTAAGTTGTTTAAGTTTAAGACATCTTTATAACAGTATTTTGATTTGAATTGTTGCTTTTGTGTGTGAATTAGTAGTATGGAAAAGAAGCGAAAAATTGATAGTGAATGCAGAAAATTCAAAGATCAGTATTTCGTAATTGAGTCCAGTAACAAGGCGCTATGTTTGATTTGCAATGAAAGCATAGCCGTTCTCAAAGAATATAACATTAAACGTCATTATGAAACAAAACATTTTCAAAATTACTCAAAATATACAGGACGTTTGCGGACAGAAAAATTCGAAGCTATGCAGCGCGGATTGAAATCGCAGCAATCTTCATTTACAAAACTCAAAACTGAACAAGAGGCTGCAACTCGTGCCAGCTTTCGTGTGGCTCTTGAAATTGCAAAACGTGGAAAACCATTCACCGATGGAGAAATGATCAAAGAATGCTAATTGCAGTAGCCGAAGAAATGTACCCTGAAAAGGTAAATTTATTAAAAACTGTCAGTATGTCAGCAAACACTGTGGCTCGAAGGGTAGAAAACATTGCTGAAAATATATCCTCCCAACAAAATGGACATTTTGAGTGGTTTTCTTTGGCCTTGGATGAGTCAACGGATGTGTCAGATACTGCTCAGGTGTTGATTTATATTCGAGGAGTAGATAAAAGCTATAAAGTGCACAAAAACTTCTTGATATGTATAGTATTCATGGTACAACTACTGGTACAGATATTTTTAAAGGAGTTGAAATGGCCATTAATCAAAAGAACCTTCGATGGAAAAACTTGAAATGTATTACAATTGATGGAGGCAAAAACATGAGTGGGAAAGATAAAGGAGTGGTCGCTCTTGTGTCAAAGGCTGTAGAAAATGACGGTGGTTCAAAACCATTAGTCTTACATTGTATCATTCATCAATAGTCTTTGTGCGGAAAATGTTTGGATATGTCTGACGTTCTGAAACCAGTCATATCAACTGTTAATTTTATCAGATCTTTTGGGCTGAATCACTGATTGGAGAAACTGACTTACCTTATCATACTGCCGTACGCTGGCTTAGTTGTGGGAAAGTCCTTCAGCGCTTTTTTGAACTTCGAGCAGTGATCGAAATTTTTTGAATGAAAAGCATCGCCCTCTTACTGAATTACAAAACAACGCATGGCTGTGGAAGTTAGCATTCTATGTTGATTTGACAAAACATGTGAACGAACTGAATTTGGGATTGCAAGGAGAAAACCAGCATCTTCCTGATTTATACACTAATATCAAATCATTCCGGAAGAAATTGAGACTGTTTCAATCACAACTACTGAGTTTCCTATCGATTTTGCAATCGAAACTTTGAGTGCTTTGAAGATAAATTTTGATACTCGTTTCTCGGACTTTGATGCCATTGCGAATCAAATTAAGATTTGTCAGAATCCTTTTGATACTGATATTGAAACCCTAGACCCGGAACTTCAAATGGAAATGATTGATCTACAATGCAGTGATATAATTAAGAACAAATATCAAAACTCATCTTTGTTGGAATTTTATAAGAGTCTTCCACTGGCACAATTTGATAATTTGCATAAATTTGCTCGAGGTCTGTTTCTGTTTTTGGTACTACTTATTTGTGTGAGAAAACCTGCTCCAAAATGAAGTACACAAAAAAATGTTTACAGATCGAAATTAACTGATGAGCATCTTAAATCTGTTTTAATAATTGGTACAAGTAAAATTAGTCCACAACTACAAACTATTTTCAGTGGAAAATCTCAATTACATAAATCTCATTAGTATTTCATATGTCATTATGTTTGTTATAAGTTATGTGATTATTTAAAATGTATAAAATGTTAGTTGGATTCATTTCAATAATTTGTTAGTTATTATATACTGAAGTTAAATTTTCTGCATATTATACATGTCTTTACTCATTACAATTCTGTGTTTCTTTATCCAACTTATCACAAAAACAATAACAATAAGCCTACAAGAATGTTATGAGTTAGCGGAGTTAGCCCATGACCATATCAATGTAGATGTCATATTAATAATTATTCAACATAAAATTAGAATACTTCAGTAAACTAAATTTAATTTGCTATAAAAATTATTTGTTCTCTAAAAGGAGTTTTCAAGTATGCTAGCTCTCCGCGGGCCGGACAAAATCTGTCCGCGGGCCGGATGTGGCCCTCGGGCCGTAGTTTGGAGACCCCTGACCTAGACAATGCACAGTGTCACAAGTTCATGAAAATGATGCTTAAATTAAATGAATTACGTTTTGAATGCTTCCCCATGCACCGTATTCTTTAGATCTGCACCCCAGTAGCTACTAGCTTTTTGCAGACCTCAAAAAGATGTCCCAGGAAAAGAAATTTGGCTTAAATGAAGAAGTGATTGCCGAAACTTTAATTTA
>JAHBCN010021955.1:0-13658 GCA_019359885.1 Listronotus oregonensis | reverse complement strand
CGCTAAAAACTCTAAAAGGGTTCTGTGAGAAGGGCTTAATGGCCAACTCATTTCACTTTGGGGATTTAAATTGGCTTTTAGGGTCCCCGGACCTAAGTGCACCAGACATTTTTCTGTGGGGCTATTTAATGTCAAAGGTTTTTGCTACTCGTCCAAAAAACATCCAAGATCTTAAAGTCCGAATTCCTGAAGATGTCTGGTAAATAGATCAGGTTTACCTTCATCGTGTCATGAATCATTTCTTGTCAAATCTTGAAAAGTGCATTGAAGTTAATGGTACTTACTTAAAAGACGTAATTTTTAAAAGTTTGGATAAGTCGTATGTTATAGCAAATCCCAAAGAGTGAATTGTAATTAAATGTAATAAAATATTAGTTTTATTAAGTTTTAACAATTTTACTGAGCAAATAAAATGGGTTGTCTATTATGGGAAACCTTGTATGAACCATAACCCACTCGTGGATATAGTCAAATTGTCTAGGTTTTCATTGAAAGTGAAGGTCGAGGATTCTATTGGTCAGATTCAACTGTTTAACTGTTTACTGGTCTCTTGAATTTTTTCAGCAATTTTAATTTCGTTTCGAAGGGATTATTTAAGGTAGCCATCCGCTATTGATGATAATTTTTATCCTCCATGGCGCTTAAGTGTTGTCATGTTGGCCCCCGCTTGTTGGGTAACGGAGGATCTTCTTAAACAGTGGCCAGGTGTATAGCTCTTCTTGATCCTTTAAGTTTAAGTACGCAGCACTTTTTGAGGGTATTTTTGACATGGTATTTATACCCACACACTAATTTGTACATTTGCCATTTTTATAAAAAACAAAAAAAGTGGCTGTGTCTGGTGTTTGTTGGTCGCAAAGAAATGTATTTTTTACACAAATCAACAGGTTTTACTGTAAATCCTTGTTTAAGAATAGCAAAACTTCTTGTTTTTTTAGTTTTTGTGTCTGGCAACACAACAAATAAATAATTTCCTGTATCTTGAACATTTTCAATTTTTAAATGTGTTAACTTATCACATCTACAAGCCCCAGTAATTCTCATAATCAAAGCTACTTTCATAAGTAAATACTCACCGTCGCACACAGGCGAAAATCGGGGAAAAGCCGGCCATAAATAGTAGTAGTGCTGATATGAATCACAAACATGTTTAATCGTAAGAAAATGTTAAAACTAAGATAACACGTTCATTTAAACATTTTTAAAGCCCCCTCCCCTTGGGTTAATTTATTGCATTACATAAGCGCTGTGTAAGTACCTATTTCCTTAAAAAAATAAAACTCTATGAAAAATGTTACTATTATTATTATTATTATTATTTCACATTCTTTTTGAAGAGATTTTTTATATTTTGATGCACGGGTTGGTGTTGAGAATGCAACATTATTTAACACATCTGCTTCATCCAGTTTACCTTCGGACCTAAACTTCATTTGAGCAGCAAATGTTAGTTCTTCCGGGCTTCGATCTGCTCGCAACGGTTCAGTTCTTCTTCTTTTTGATCGTTCACTCAAATCTAAAAATCCAGTGAATGGCCTCCCTCTACTCGATGAAGTTGTATCCTGCATTTCGGCTGGTTGAGCTTCATTCATTGACGAAGAAAACTCCAACTCAATATTTAACCAATCTCGATTTTTATTTTCAAATGCAGTTTTATTTCTTGATGCTGTTGACCATTTTGTGTCATATTTCTCGATGAATTTATATAAGACTTTTGAAGACTTTTCTGACAAGCGTTCAACTCGCATGGTAGAGGTAACTTTTTCTGCCAAATGACGACACTGCTCCATTCTTTCCTTGGACTGACAAATTCTTAACCAATTGACAAGTTGGCTTCCATTTAAACAAAGCAGATTTTGTTGCAGACCCTGAAAAATAAGTTGTAATTTTGTTAATTATTTTATTACTAGCAATAGCCTATGTTCATCGGGGATAATGTAGGATTCTAATGGTAAAAGAATTTTTTAAATCGATCCAGTAGTTTCGGAGCCTATTCAATTCAAACAAACAATCAAATCTTTCCTCTTTATAATATTTGTACAGATTATACTTTGCAATCAATGGTACTTCAAATTACATTAGAAAAATCTTCCAAAATTGAGACCGTAGCTTGAAGAATTGAATGTTAATTCTAAAAAACTACATTATCAATAGCTGTTTGGATTATAATTTATATTTTGAAACTACATGAATGATTGTTAAAACTGTTTCTTTAATTCTTAGTTCAATGTAATTAAAACAATATATTTTAATAAGATTTCGCCATTTAAAATTGGTCGCCATATTGAATTTTAAACCCATATGGCAATTTTTTTATTTCTCTATTTAATTTTCTATAAAATAATGTTTTATTTTATAAAAATTGATTTATTCTTTAAGTTAGTTGTGGTTATATTATATTATATAGTTGTGGTTATATTATATTATTTGTTGCGTTTGGGACCTACATTTTATACGAATTTGGACCCAGACCATAAATCTTTAAAAATATTTTCTCGTCAAGATCGCAAATTATCGCAGCAACTTAAGATGGGATCTTAAAAAGGACTTATTAAACAATAATTTAAAGCTAATTTAAATGCGGGAAATTACGGAAAATCATACTTTTACTTTAGCAAAAAGTGAAAAATTGAAATTAAAAAAAATTAATTTTTAACTTTTCAGAACACCAGTATAAAAAACGTAAAGAAATATTTTAAATAAATATTATTTTTAATATTCTACTTACCACCAGCAATAGGCTCCATAGTTACTTTACAAAATTTTCACCCACACTTTGCCGAAAAACTGAATATAAATTACTAATTTTCACAGGCGCTTTGAATCACAATGAAATAGTCTCCACGAACATCAGCTTTCAACTAAAATATTTCTGCAAGTGACAAGACTAAAAATAAAAGGGTGATTGTTTATTATACCCAGGTAACTAGATAATGAAATTATACTCAGAATAGGTCTTAATTGCGAAGTTGGTATTTCCGATTTATGAGCCGGGTTTTCCCCGAATTTCGCTTGTGTGCGTCGTGGGCCTGTCGTAAAAAAGTTTCGATTTAATTTTTTCAAAGTTTAGGACTTTTTGGATTTGTATCCTTGGGATTTACTTTTCAAGAAACTAGTTAATTTTCCATATTTTGAAATGTCGATTTTTTTATACAGATGAAGGGTCGAGCGAAGAATGGAGTATTTAGTCGATTAAGACGATGGAGATATTTTTTTCTGTAAATGTAAGAAATAATCCAGCAAAACGTTTTTGGCAATTCTTTTTATCTTTCCTGAATCCATCCATTTTTCAATACTTTGCTCTCATGTCATAACAATCTCGGGATTTTTGCTGGTAATATCTGAATTCCGTAGTAATGTCCTGGGGCACATAATTCTCATTAATTTTTTCCATTTTTTTTTCTAACAATGTCAAAATTTATTTGAATAATTGATAATCATATTTTAAATTGTATGGCTAACAACTTATTTGAATAATCCGACTAAAGGTGAATTTACACTGTGCAAGTAGCTGCAGCATGAACATCAAACGTCAAGGCAAAAAGTAAGGAAATAAAAATGTATAAATCCTGCTTTAAAAGAGACTCATTCCCTGTCAGTTTTTTCAGTTCTTAAATTAAACCTGCTGCTCGTGTGTTATGATTTACATGAAAAATTATAATATAAAGTCTAAATTTTTCTTACGTGACTCATTTCCAACATAACACACTAGTATAATAAATAACTATTAATTGAAAAAATGGACAAGTTATTTTAACTTTGTCTCACATATATTAAAATATTCCACTCCCACTCTTAATACTTCCAAAAAACGGAGTAACGAAGACAACACATTTATTTATAGCTTTTTTTAAATTCTCCTAAATAATGTCAATTTTGACACATTTAAAAATATATATCAATCTCTACAAATAACAGGTGTCGTTTTAGCGAGCAAGACTGTATGATTTTTTTAACGAATTTTAAGCAAAAACTAAAGCCAAACGTAAATTTTATTGCAATTAAACAATAAAAATTTCTTGTAAGACGCTTTATAGGGTTTGTGATAATAAAGTTATGTCCTTAACTCTACTCTAAAGCTTAAAGTAAACATTACACACTTGTAATACTTTCTATTGACTTAAAGTTGGCCTCCTCTTAAAACAGCAAGTGTTATTGTTGCATTGAAAATCTCAAATGTAAACAAACCAAATTAGATAATTGCTTGCATAAATAAATAAATAATCGATTGGAAACAGCTGTTTTGTAAACTTGCATCATATTAAAACTGTTGTGGTGTTGCTTTTAATTATTGTAATTTGTCATTGTGCTATGAATTATAGATGTTTTAGAGACAGGTATAACTAAAAATTGAGTTGTTAATAATTCACAATACAAATCAATATCCACAAAAAGTGGCTTTACAATGAAAGTAGGCTCATCAAACAAGGGCTGAACAGGGCCATATGTGCAGCTTTTCTCATATTTAAAAAAATGCGATAGAGCCATTTTGTATATTTGCTTCTGTAGAATCTGCATACTTGTTGTCGTTGAATCCTGAAAAGGATTTTAATTTAAACAAAAAAAGTTACAAGATAGAGTTAGCGTCTAGCTATGTTTCAATAAAAATTATTTTATATTCATGTTTAGTAACAACAGAATTATTTTTATTTGTTTGAAAAATTAGCGATTTTAATTAGACAATTAAAAAAGGAATAATAAAAGCACTATATATATATATATATATATTTTATATATATATATATATATATATATATATATATATATATATATATATATATATATATATATATATATATATATATATATATATATATATATATATATATATATACAGTAAAGCGCAGAGCATTGCGAACATAGGACGGTCCTGGACGATTTTGGATGTACCTAAAAACGCCGCACGCATTGCTTATCGATCAATAATTTTCGGCAAACAATTTAAAAGATGCGCGTCGGCCGGCCAAGCGATCAATTCAATACGTTTACTTTATTCCTGAAATAATTCTTTACTATCGCTCGACAGCTATAGTTGTACGGTGTCGATTATTTGCGACCAAAAAGTTTTTTTTTAATAAAATAATAATTATTAATAATGGATGTTTACTAACTGGAAGAAAAAATTAAAATTATTAAATGGTATCACCGTGGAAATCCTGATAGGGGAATTAGGGAATTATTTATTAATTTATTTTCAACCAGGCTTACCCCACGATTTTCACTATTCACCGAGTCATTAAAAACTTTCACACATTTGGTTGTTTAACTCCAAGAAAACATAAACATGATAGTGCACCAGAAGAAAACAACGAAAGGGAAATGAAGGAAATTATGGTAGTGGCAAGTGTTGTTAGAAATCCTACAATTTCCATTAATACAATTGCACAACAGGTTCATTTTTGCAAAAGATCAGTGGAAAGAGTGCTGAAAAAAAATGAATACCGATCCTACAAAGTAAGAAAAACCCATGAAATTTTCCCTGATGATCATTTTAGACGAATGCAATTTTGTGAAACTGTAATGGAAATGGAAAATAACAATGAAAATTTTATAAGAAACATTGTTCTTCATGGTTTCACCCAACGATTTTTTTCTCTGGGGTCACGTAGAATTACAAATTTATGGTTTCCAGGAGAATAGGGCTAATAATCTACAAGAATTGCAATTACAAATTGAGAATTCTTTTAGGATTATTACCCTTAACATTCTAGCAAATGTCAGAAGGCGTTTTTATGACAATCTTGGTTATTGTTTGGCTCAGGAAGGTGGTTTATTTAAGCATATTCGATAACTTGAAAGATTTTTTCTTTTTTTATTCTATGAATGCACATTAATTTATTTTTAAAAAATATCTTCTACGTGCCATTATTTATTTGAATTTTTTATTTTATTAGGAAAAACTGTCTCGTAAGCAACTAATTTTAAATTTATGACTGATAAGAAATCCGATCGAAGACGGTTGATGCTAGCTAGCTCCTGCTACTTGCTTACAAACACTGCATATTCTTACTGAAAATAAAAACGTAGTATACAACTAAACTGGGTAGATAACTCTTCCGAATTTATCACCGTCCTCCCCACCATTCCCAACCAAAAATGAGCCACGTGAGAAAACGAGACAGAAATTGAAATGCAAGCCACAAAACTATTATTGGTATTTTAGAATTGGGTACATCCAAAATCATCCAGGAGCCTCCTATGTCCGCAGTACGGTGCGCTTTACAATATATATATATATATATATATATATATATATATATATATATATATATATATATATATATATATATATATATATATATATATATATATATATATATATATATATATATATATATATATATATATATATATATATATATATATATATATATATATATTTATAGTTATATTATTTTTAATGCAAGTCCGGAAGCCCCTTTTAATTTTTCAAGACTTGCCGTTATAATATAATTTTTTCTGTTTATCAGGTTTATTTTATAAATAATTTTGTTTCCTACATTGTTAACGTTCCTGTTTTTCTACCTATCTACCTATATTATTTATGTAAAACCCTTTTATATATTTTCGGGATATATTTAATTTTCTTCAACACAAAACAATATTTTAAATGTAATTAAAAGTTGTAAATTGTAATAAACAAATAAAAAATATTGTAGAAAGATAAATTTATTGTTCTGGCAACAGTTGTTCTCACTTAGTCAATGTTCCTATTTCTCTTACGCTATACTACAATTTTTAAATGTCCCCATAGAAAAATAACAATTACTTCAGTCAATCCACTCTGGGAATCACCAGCTTTTCTAAGAAGTTGACAACATCACAAACTGCATGATATGGAGCTTCAACCTGCTGCCATATAATATTTCCAAATTCTGCCAGTGGTAGTTTATTGTAAAGGTTATTAATTTTATTTCAAAGCAATTGTAGGTATCTTTGGCCGGATAAATAGGCTTAATTATTTTATTATTCATAATATCCTACCAGGTACAAAGTGATGTTTATTTTGATATTTTATTACTTTATACCTTTTCAGGTTTTTATGAGCCTAAGAATTCCGCTAAGCACAAATCTGAAGTCAAAATTGGGGGTCAACAGCAAAAAATCCAGAAAATCCCAAAAAACCGACATATTTACCGGCAGAAATCTGCTACCATCGAATGTTTGGACTACGACTATATAAACTATAAGAGATTCAAAAAATTTCATAAAACAAAAAAGAGAGCTTTTTAAATTGTTTATAAAAAAGTTATATAAACATTTTTGATAAGATAAATAATAAGGGAGATATAAACAAAAATGTAATTTTGACAAAAAAATCAGTTAAAAGAAATATTTTTATTTATGTGTTTTTTGTTTTTTTTTTTTTTCTATAAATATTTTTATTAATTTAAATCCCAAATCACTCAAAATTTGCAGAACAAACCCAAAAATAAAAAAATAATAATTTTCAAATATTTTTTCTTGAAAAAATCCTGAAAATTCGTTTTTTTTTCACACTTAAAAAATATTGCATTTAGACAAAAAGGTTATATAACTTAAATTAAACATAGCTTATATAAAAACATAGCTCATGTCATATTAAGTTTCGTGCATCTTTTATAGTTTTTAAGTTATTGACTTTTTATATTACAAAAAAATTGTTAATATCTGAAATTACGCCTTTTCTCGATTATTTGCTGTTTGACCGCCAATTTTGACTTCAGATTCATGTTCCGTGGAAAAAATACTCCAGAAAATCCTAGTCCGACTCCCAGCACACACCACTTTTTTTTTGTGGGCCTGTGTTATCAGTAATGTTAATACCAAAAAAAGTTATGACAAAATAATTGTAGACAAGCGATTCAAATTGCCCAAAGCTACGCCAATGATTCATAATAGTAACAAAAATTTATTATTAAATTATCCTTTTGTTCAATGTTTTAACTGTATCAAATCTCGTTCGAATTGAAAGATCACAATTTAAAAAAAAATTTACAGCTTGTATATAACATTAGGAATCTCTATTTAGGCGTTGTCCCATATTTTTTGAAATACCCTGTATAAAACAGTTTTATGATTTGAAGCCTTTCTTTCATATATTTGTTTTCTTCAACACTAAACAATATTTTAAATGCAATTATTAGTTGTAAGTCTTAATAAACAAATCAAAAATATTGCAGAGAGATAAATTTATTGTTCATAAATGACCACTACATCAAGAATATCTTCAAATTATCTTGATATCTTTATTACCAGTCATTGCTACGTGCCTATTTAAGTTCTTTATATATTTAGTCGGTCCGCATTAATATTACCAGAACTAATAGACCATTGTACTACAAAATCCGTGAAGAAAGTAGTTGCTATAGAGTTAATTTCTGTAAAATTTGATTTTTTATGTTTCTAAGCGGAGTAATTGATTTAAAAGCGTGTAGAGAAGAATATTTTCCTTCTTTATGGAGAATCGAGATAAGTCTACAGAAAGCTACACAAAAAAAAATATGCTAAAGTAGACTTTTACCGATAATCTGATTGTAAGGAAAATAAGTTAGGTGCCACCTTTTTTTTATATTAAAGGCATTACGGACAAAATGGAAAGACTCCTTTGTAAAACATAAACGTAATATTGTCACTAGTAATACCATTAGATTGATTGATTGATTGATTGATAAACTAAATACACAAGTTGAGGTTTTGTCCGCCCCGACACTGCAGCCTACAGGGCTTGTTGTATCTCTTGTGTATTTGTTTCAGTTAAAAAGGTTTGACACCTTAGACAGGTGTAGTAGCCCTTTTACTGTTCTTTTCTGGTCTCCAGCCTCCTGGTGGTTAGTGTCCACCATGAGGTTTTGATTTGTTCTCCAGTATGTAAGTGCAGGGCACTCATAGATGATGTGAGAGGCTGTCTCTTCCTCTTCGTCACATAGTCTGCAAATGGGTTCTTCTCTATGCAGTGCAGTGTCCGGTTATTAATCCTGTCACTATTCTAATCTGATTCCTATTTAGTTTTAGTAGTTCACTTGTCAATGCTTTCGATGGTGAGTCCAACATTGATTTAGTGTGATTTTGCCTTGGAATGTGGTTCCAGTATGACTGATGTTGTGTTTGAATCCACCGAGTCATGTAGCCACGAACCGAGGCTTTTGGTATTCCAAAAACAGGTTCAGGACCCACAAACATTTCTGCGGAGCCTCGCCTGGCCAGGGTGTCTGCATTTTCATTGCCCTGTATTCCCCTGTGTCCTGGCACCCAGGAAAGTGTAAATACCATTAGAAGTCAAATTACTTCCGGAAATTTTTTCGAGCTCACGAATATTTTAAAAATGATCCCGAGCCGAAGGCAAGGGATAAAATTTCTCAAAATATTTGTGTACGAGAAGGAATTTCCTGGCATAATTTGATTTCGAATGGTGTTTGGTAAGAAAATTTCTCACCAATAATTATAGACGTTTATAATAAAAAAATATTGATAGGGAAGCAATGAAAAAAAAATCTACCAATTTTAGTTACATAGAAGCATCAGTTTCGGATGTAATATATCTTACATTACTTTCGAATATTGAGTTTACTTTACTAAAACCGGTAGAAAATTTTATTTCAGCAATAAGTCTACCTACCATAGATCTATGCCCTATAGAACTAGGTGTTAAGGATGATTTAAACTTTTTTTTACCAATTTTAGTTACATAAAAACACCAGATTCGTATGTCATATAAAAGTAGGAAAAAGGAGAAAGTAGAAAAAGAATTCAAGGTACATTTAGAAATTGTTGCGAAATCGTTTGTCTCTAAGAAGTAAATAAATTAAAATATACTTTGTTTAACTTTCTTTATTTCCGAGTTTTTTTTCAAATAATATAATATAAACAAGTTTAACAAGATACGTTTCATAAAGTTGTGTATTGTCAATTGTCACTTTTTCTTATGTCAAAAAATGTCCACTATAATACCCTCCAGAGTACTCCAGGAAGAGAAAATTTTCGAAAAAATACATAGGTTACCATGGCAACGTTGAGAAAGGCTTGCATTTCATTGGTCGAAAAATGTTGGTGTTAAATTTTCACTAAAAATCTGTTCATTTTTGTTTGAGAATGACATAAATTTAGTTCCACTTAAACACCATCCTTTACCGCTGTGACGAATTTATTTATGATCGCCATTTGCTCACCTACAAAAGTCATCCAAAATTAATTTTAGTGTCAGAAAACATTGATTCTGTGCAAAAACCAAGACCGTCATGGGACATACTGTGTAAATAACGCAACCTTAGGCATTAGTTTCACCAGCATATGTAAAAAATTGCATAATAGTCTAAGATACGGGATTAAAAAAATATACCCTTATATGTTAATTGGATAAAATAGTATTTTATAGGATGAGCTCAATCTTATAAATTTATGAAAACAACCTCTGCCACCATATGTCTGCTACAATTAATAATAATTAATTAATTAACAAAAAAAATAAAATAGAAAAGATTTTTTTTAATGTCCGTATTGCATTAAGACAAAAAGATCATACAACCTAAATTAAAGATATTTTAAAAATACATAATTTAAATTTTAATAAGTTTCGTCTATAATTTTTGAGAAATTGACGTTTAAAATTTAACAAAAAATCGTAAATATCTCAAAAACTATAAGGGATACCAAAAAGCTTATGAAACAAAAAATGGAGCTTTCTAAATTTTCTATATAAAAAGTTAAATAAACGTTTTTGATAAGATGAATAATAAAGAAGATATAAACAAAAATGTAATTTTACCAAAAATTTAAGTTCAAAATATATATTTTATTATTTATTATTTTTCTATTGTAGCGAACCTATGATGGCAAGGGTTGTTTTCATAAATTTAAATAAACCGTTAAAAAATCATATGTGGAAAAGAATTATTACTTCTCCTCAATCATTTTTCATGCATTAAATTAAACAAAAAGGAAGAGATCCTCCACCAAAAACACATTAGTAAAATAAGGTCCAAAAATCTTGGGCTCTTAAAGTACTAAGAGCTAAAATTAGACCAATTTTATTTTTGATTTGGCAAGTTTTTTACTTATCTGTCTGCGTTAATAAAAAAAACTGTCTGTATTAATAAAAAAACAATTATTAATACAGCCAAATCCAAAAAGAGTTGAACAAAATGAACTTGGTGTAGTTTTAGATTTCATTACTTTAAGAAGCCGAGATTTTGAATAGGAACTTGTCCCTTATTTTACATAAATGTTTTTGGTAGGATACGATTTTAACAGCTGACAATCATGGATCTATGCTTATGAGCTGAAAACCTACAAAGGTGTGTGAAATAAATGGAAGCCTGTTTTGTTTGAAAAACTAGTATGTGGCAACATTGCCTTTGGAGAAACGTAAAACGGTTAATATTGAATAGTATACAAACCTTTGTTTGCCTAAAATCTTGAAAGAAATCAATTCTTCATCAAGAGAATGAAAGCGGTCATAGAAAAACATTTCTTTGTAGCCAACCTCTTGCCAAAAAGTGCTTGTCAGTGGCTCTGCTGTCCTAAATGTCAAAAAAAACCAAAGTATTTTACAAATCCATATTTTTAATTAAAAATGTCAGTATTGAATGATACTTAGAATAAATTGCGTATGTTAGAAACACCTTTTGTAAGCTTGTCTTTTGTGATTACTTTAAGGACAATTTCTTTTTAAAAACCAGCAGTAATCTGCCATCATGTACCATCTACCCTGATACCTTTATTCTATCACTTTTAGGTCTTGGTGGAAGCGCTCTTCCTGTTCCACACTATAATTTCCGAGATTCCCAGGAAATCTATCTAGCTGACTGTAGAAATCGTAACTTTATGTTCATATTTGCTCCTAAAATCTTGAAGCTTTTGCACAATTTCTTTATAATTTGATGCTTTATAGTTGTCTAGAAAATTCTCTACCAGCAACACAAAACCTCGCCAAGCTTCACGTTCAGTATCAGTCATAACTTCCATAAAGTCTTTTATCAATGTTTAAATTTGAGTGCCATTACAAATTCCACCTTTTTACTTCTTATACTCAGCTTAGGAAATTTCCTACAAATGATTTTAGGGCATTCTCCTTTCTTGTCCAATGCTTTGACGAACTGTTTCACTAATGTAGTGGCGGAAGTATGATGCTTTCTCTCCTCACAATTACCTTGGCTTTGCCAACAACTAAAGATTTTCTCAAGGGCCACACATCTTTTTCCCGAAAAAGTCAAAGTCAGGGCCGTATCTAGGCATGGCCGCGCCCTTGGCGGGGCTTAACATTTGCGCCCCCCCTCAAACACCGCAGGATTTGGGGAGTATAGAAGACCCCTTAACGAAAACGGGGTTTCCGGGGGTTACTCAAAAATGTTACAAAATTGAAGTGCAAAGTTTTTTGAACTGAAAATTTCGTTTTTTTTAAATACCAATTTTGTGGTGGAATTTGTGACTAATTCCATATTTTCTTAATATAAATGATTAGCCAACTATTTGAAAAATACATGATTTACATAAAACAACTGTTTGTATCTGACTGAAAGAAGTTGAATGTAAATTAACTATACATCTTTATTTGCGGATGATTAAACTAGAATGAATTTTCTCAACAATAAAATCGTGGTTTTAAAAATACTGTGTAAAGCAGGCCTACCTACCGTAACATTTATACTTTAATAAATTAAATAATATGCAACAACAAATAGAACTAGTGCTGCCCCCAAGTTATAAAAAACAATTTATCCGCAACTTAAATATTAAAAAAAATTTAGAGTTACATTCTCGCTGCAGGTATCAGGATAAATAGATATCTTATGAATAATTTATACATTTTTTCAGTCTTAATATATTAAAAATAAAACCGGCACACAAAAATAAAAAAGTGGTCAATTTTTTTACCGAACTTGAACAAGTATGTTTCTGTTGTATTTTGTTTGGTTGTGCACCCTCCAAATTGAAGTAAATTGCGAAAAACCACTAAAAATGGCTAAAAATTGAAAACATTGCACTTATAAAAACGAAAATTTTTTTATTAAACTCGATCAAATGTGTTTCCTATGTATTTTGATACGCTGAATTTAAATCCAAAGTCAGTTTGGCCATATATCCTTTAAATTTTGAGTTTCAAAAAACTGTTAATAAGGCTCAAAATTGGGAAAAATTGCAGTTACGAAGTAAAGAAAATTTTATTAAACAAGATTAAGTATGTTTTTAATTTATTTAAATACGTTAAATCCAAATATATAGTCTATTTAGCCGTATAATTTTAAATTTTAAGTAAAACTACATAGGAAAAGCAAAAAAGTTAGATAAATAAGAAACATACTTGAACTTGTGTAATAATTTTTTTTATCATTTTATAACTGGAATTGTTCGCAGTTTTTAGCATTTTTAGCGCTTTTATGCAATTTAATTAAAATTTGGACTTGTACGGAGTATCGAAATACATAAGAAATACTTAATCTTCTTTAATATTTTTTTTATTTTTATAACTGCAATTATTTCCATTTTATCAGTTTTTCGCAATTTACTTATAATTTAAACAAACAGACTTCGGATTTGGATTCATCGTATCGAAATATATAGAAAACATACTTGATCAATGAAATATTTTTCGTTTATAATTGCAATTTTCGCAAATTAAAGCCATTTTAGCAGTTTTTTTGCAATTAACTTAAAATTTTTAGGGTATATGGACCAAACGG
>JAHBCN010021954.1:0-13680 GCA_019359885.1 Listronotus oregonensis | reverse complement strand
TTAGTTGTTAAAAACAGAAACACTTTGATATAATTTTTTCTTTCACTTACTTGTTACTCCTTAGAAAAACACATAGGGCCTAAAAAAATGATTTTTCATATTATCACAAAATAAAATGTCAAATAATAACATTTTTTTAATTTCAATTGCGATTTTCTTGATAAAAACTACTTTTTCCGCATATTTTTTTTTTTTCAAATAATATTATTTAAAGTATATTTTACATTTGACTTTAAAAATCGTCCAATTATGTGGAATCCTTTACCAGACCCGTTTTGTTGTATAAAACACGATAAAACAAATATTTTCAAAGCTTCCTCACCTCTTTTCACCGTTTTACCGCTAAAAACTTTTAGCGGTAAAACAGATCTAATATTTTGGTATTTGGGCCATTGGTAGGTGGAAGTCCTAAACAAAGCCCGGCTAGTGTAATTAGAAGGAAATGGAGAAAACTGGAGGTAAGCATTCAAAATTCCCTCCCCCTCAATTCAATTTTAATATCAACGCCTAATGGGGTTAATGGGGTAGAAATCCATTACTGGGGATGGAAATCAGAGTTAGGTTTTGTAAGTATCGCTTTTGTATAGACCGGGAAATAGCTGGACCTCCGACCTTAAACTATTTAATTCCAGGCTTTTACTTTTAAGACACCATAAAAGCAAAACCAAACCTGAGCACATCAAAATCTACAAAATACTCCATTGATGATGCTAGTATTGTCAATGACTTGGAAACAGAAAATATTGCTATTCCCAGTACATCAAGGGGCTTCTTCACCACCTCTGATGCCAAAAACATCAAAAGTGGTTTATAAAGGGGCTGATTCTTCTGGGCGCAAGAGAGCCATTGAGGCTAACATTTTATATCCCCTGTTTTTAACTTGAAAATTCGGGTAAGTTTATTTGCTTATCAATGCTATTTACCATTTAACTTCCTATTTGACCATTCAATATTTTCTCGATTTTACCTTCAAAAATTGTTACGTACCAATCCACGGTATAAGAAACAGTATCAAGAAGCAACTACGTGCTTACTACGCTTTACCAATAAAGTGATTATCACGAAGCAAGATCCTGCTCCTTCCTATGACAAGCCATTTGGCAAGCTACTCTTTTTTACTTTGAATACAGAAAAATAATTTAGCGAACGAATTATCAAGATGAGTCAGTCCCACCTATAATTTTATACAGTCCACTTAAGTTACGTTGCGTAATAGCCTATACAAAGGACTGATTACGTAACATAACACGCATAAAGAAAATCAGGAAAGACTAAAAAATATTGAACACAATACGAAAAGATAGCTGATTCTCTTGGAACCATAAAAGATAAGTAGGGAATATATACGCGAGCTGCACCCAAATAGTGCACAGACAAGGATGAAATAGCTTTAAAAGTGAGATGGAAAAGCTAAATTTGGCCTTGAACGGTACAGTGGAAGTCTGTCTCACTCATTTGACCTTGGGGTTGGATGCCAGGTGTTCAATGGGATTAAATTTGTTGGGTGTTAGAAAAGAAACGAATAACTTGTGTGGGTGAGATGGAAAACCTAAATTTGACCTTGAACGGTTCAGTGGTAGTTTGTCTCGCTCATTGACCTTGGGGGATGGATGCCAGGTGTTCAATGGGATTAAATTTGGCCTTGAACGGTTCAGTGGTAGTTTGTCTCACTCATTTGACCTTGGGGATGGATGCCAGGTGTTCAATGGGATTAAATTTGGCCTTGAGTTTAATGACATGGTTTGACCTTGGCATTGTGGGCGGGTTTATAAAATTTGGTTGAGCGTTGTTGCGGGTTTATAAAATTTGACCTTGGGCATTGTGGGGGGTTTATAAAATTTGCCTGGGTCTGGTGTGGGGGTATTGTGGTGGGGGTGCATCATATAAATAAGTGTATTTCTGTTTGCGATGTATTATTAACCAGACGTTGGTGTCAATAAGGTTATATATAATTTGTTTCTTTGTTTAATCAGTGAGTGAAAAAAAGTGTAATTAAGAAAATGGTGATACGTGTGTGAAAAGTGCAAAACACGTACTTGGACCTATTCTTTGAGACGTCATGTTAGACAATCTTGCCGCTATCGATCTGTTGATATAAATATGATGCAGGACCGAGTAAAAGACGAGGTTATCCGGATCGCCATCTCCACCACATGCAGTTCTGTGATTTGTGTAATGTGACAATACTACAAAATCACATGATGGCTCATGAAAGAACGCTACAACACCGTAGTCGATGTCGTGTTCCAATATCTCAAGGCGGGCAACGGGTTCAAAGTGCTTTTAAAAGCCGCAGAATCGTACCATATATTTAGCGATAGTGAACATATTGACTATAAATCATTTTTCCATTTTAATAAAGGAGCGGGTTTGGGTGTATTACTTCTGTTTTGCGGATACATAATTCCGTAAAATAAACATGGTCGTTGTTGCCCGATACTATTTACCAACACAGGATACATTTGATAACAAGTCGTTTAATACATGCAACGAGGTGGCAACGGCAGCAAGCAACCTTGACGATGTCTACAATGGCTTCGTCGAAACCATGAAAACTCAATCGATGGAATTCCAGGAAAAAGATTCAGGTATGTTATATTAAACGTATTATTAAATATTTAATGTGGCTCTTGTAGTAAAAAATATTTAAATGTAAAATAAAATTTATTGATTTATTTTTTTATTATTGCAGGGTGGGCTCTAGAGAAAATTCTTTTCCTGGAAGTAAACATCAACAAGTTTTCACCGTTGGCCGGATCGTCATATATCAAGCTACCCACATTTATTGAAAGGAAACAAGCTGTAGTCAATGTTTGTAATCGGGACGAGTGTTGTTTTGCGTGGGCCATAACATCTGCACTGTATCCTGCACCCAATGTACCATCAGAACCTGACTCATACCCGCACTTTTCCACTGTGTTAAACTTAACAGGTATGGATTTTCCAGTAAAATTAAGGGATATATCAAAGTTTGAGGAGTTAAATAATATTTCAGTAAATGTATATGGTTTGGAGTCAAAGTTTGAAAACAATAAGTTAACGTATGAGGTTGTTGGGCCCTTAAGGTATGCCAAAACAAAACTCCAAACCCATGTAAATTTACTTTTAGTTACAAAAGATTGCGATGTTAAAGGTGATCCCGGTCATATATGTGATAGAATCTGTTCAAAAAGTCATTACTGTTGGATTAAAAATTTGTCTCGATTAGTCTCAACACAAATATCTGGCACAAAAAAATCAGTGCATTTCTGCGATGGTTGTTTTATTTATTTTGCTAAAGCATCCGATTTAACGTTGCACCAATCGAACGATTGTAATCATATTTATACTTTAACTCCATCAAACGAAACTAGAATAGATAAATTTGGAAAGGCTGTACCCGAAAATATTTTAAAATTTGAAAACATTCATAAACAAATGCGGGTTCCCTTTGTCGTTTATGCAGATTTTGAATCGATACTTAAACCAATAGCGGAAGTACAACCAAATCCCCAAAATTCTTTCACTATTAATAGTTGTAAACATGAGCCATATTCTTTTGCGTACTATATAAAATGTTCTTTTGACGATTCTCTTTCGAAATTTGAGCTATATCGGGGCACTGATGCGGCCAAAGTATTTGTCGACCGTCTCGAAATAGATATGAGACATCTATATAATACATATTTAAGAAACATTACGCCAATGATTCCTTTAACAAATGAGGAAAAAAATGATTTTCGAAATGCTACAGTATGTAGTATTTGTGAAAAACCATTTTTGAATTCTGACATTAAAGTAAAAGATCATTGTCATATAACCGGTAAAAAGCGACCCGGTGCCGCCCATTCCATCTGTAATTTAAATTATAAGGTACCCCATTTTGTTCCCATTCTATTCCATAATTTAAGCGGCTACGATTGCCACATGTTTATCAAAGAATTATGTGGTCATGGGGACAAAATTAGTGTTATAGCTCAAACTAAGGAAAAGTATATATCCTTTACAAAGAGTATTTATATGCACGATTATTTGGACAACAAGACAGGCACAATAAAAAAGAAATATTTGCAGCTTAGGTTCTTGGACAGTTTTAAATTCTTATCTTCTTCATTGGAAAATTTGGGCAACGGTTTAAATAATGATGAGTTTAGGGAAACACGAAAATTTTTTTCAAATGATGAACAGTTTCAATTGATGCGTCAAAAAGGTGTTTTTCCCTATAGTTTTATTGATTCTATGGAAAAGCTGAATCACCCAAATCTTCCAACCAAAGATCAGTTTTTTGATACATTAAACCAAGAACACATAAGTGATGAGTGCTATGCGCGAGCGAAAAGAGTATGGCAATTGTTTCAGTGTAAAAATTTAGGGGATTATTCGGATTTATATTTAAAGTCAGACGTTTTGTTATTAAGTGATATTTTTGAGCAATTTCGCGATACTTGTTTACAAGTTTATAAGCTAGATAGCGCGCATTATTACAGCCTTCCAAGTTTGTCCATGGATTGCATGTTACGTATGACCAATGTAGAGCTAGAGCTATTAACGGATATTGACATGCTTAACTTTTTCAAGAAAGGTATTCGCGGCGGTATAAGTCAGTGTACGGAAAGGAAACACGTTGCCAATAACAAATATCTACCAAATTACGATCCCACGGAACCGTCATCTTTTATTACATATTTAGATGCCACCAATCTTTATGGTCACAGTATGTCCCAATCATTACCATTTTCCGGTTTTAGATGGTTGTCGGAACATGAAATTTTAAATTTAAATATTATGGACGTTGGCGATGACAGTCCACTGGGATATGTTTTAGAAGTGGATGTGCATTACCCGCAAGAATTGCATGATGCACATTCAGATCTTCCATTCTTAGTGGAAAACATCACCCCGCCAGTAGAAAAATCTAATCATAAAAAATTAATTCCTAATTTGAACGATAAAAAACGGTATATTGTTCACTACAGAACATTAAAACAGGCTATCAATAACGGGCTAATGGTGATGCAAACATATAGAATTTTAGCGTTTCAACAATCGAAGTGGTTAAAAACATACGTTGATTTTAATACGGTATTGCGGAATTCGGCAACAACAAAGTTTGGTAGAGATTTGTTTAAATTGTTTATAAATGCTGTTTTCGGAAAAACAATGGAAAATGTGGAAAACCACAAAGACATAAAAATAGTTACACAATGGGACAATTCTGTTGGTAGAGTTGGAGCAAGGGCATTAATTGCCCGACCCAACTATAATACTTGCTCAATTTTTACTGAAGACATGGTCGCCATACATATGTCTAGAGTCAAATATATATATAATAAACCAATATACATTGGGTTTTCCATACTCGATATTTCGAAAACAGTTATTTATGATTTCTTTTACAATTTCATTAAACAAAAATTTGGCAGTGACGCGTCCTTGCTTTATACTGATACAGATTCTCTCATTTTAAAAGTGTTCACCGATGATTTCTATCGCGTAATATCGGAAAACCCCGATAGGTTCGACACATCAAATTTCCCACAACAAAATCAATTTAATATAATTAAAAGTGAATCGGTTCCCGGTAAGATGAAAGATGAGTTTCCATGTGATCCGATTGTTGGTTTTTATGGCACCGGAGCCAAAGCTTATTATGTGAAATCATTAAATAGTGAATTAAAGAAAGCAAAAGGCATTAAACAATCAGTTGTTAAAAAAGAACTCCATATTGAGGACTATGAAAACATTGTTGAACGCGGAGGTTTAATTTTCCGTAAAATGAGAACTTTTCGAAGTGAATTACATGATGTTTATACGCAGGTTATAAACAAGATAGCTTTGAGCAGTATGGATGATAAGCGTTATGTAATTCCAGGGTCTACCAAAACTCTACCTTGGGGTCATACGGACATACAATTTTATGAAACTGATCCAAATGAAAATGTTCGCAACTTACAAATTGTGTTAGAATCGTTGCTTACAGATGAGCAAAAATTACAACGTTTGTTGGAGGAGTTTGAAACGGTTCTAACACAATAAAATTAAATTTTACTGGAAAATCCATACCTTTTTTTATGTTGTATTATTTATTTGTAACTAATTTATTTTTTATTAAACTTGTCACTTTTCTGTTGAATTTATTTATTTATTTATTTGTAAAATATTACCCGCTATTGTATATATGCATTGTGCAGTCATTTTTGTGAAAAAATAGCGCAACCCAAATGCCATAAGTGTGTGTGTATCGAAAGCGGTTGAAACTTTTTTTACATGTTACTTTTTCTCAGTAAATGTTTAATTATTTGTAAAATATTAGAAAATTAGTCTAATTAAATATTTGTAACATATTATTCACTATTGTATTTGCTTTGTACCACCACCACAACCACATTGAAAGACGGTGTCCTTGAAGAGTGTGAACAGTGGGGGTATGCATTGGGCGAGAGAGTGGTGGAAATCACTATAAAGAATGGTTTGGATACAACATATGCATTCAGTTCAAAGTGAAGCCTTATTTATACATTGTCTGAAGTTAAGTGCATGTTAAAAAAGAAAAAAAACTCCTAACCGATATTTAAAGTTCGTGTACGTGTGTTTGTGTGCGCATAACATGAGTCAAAGCCAATCCCTCCTTAACTATTTTGGTTTTGGGAAAGACACCCAAACACACATCGAAGACGAATGTAACCTGGCGGACCCCATTGACATTGAATTCATTACATCAACGCCGCCGAGTGAAAGTCAGTTGAATAGTGTAATGGATGACCTGTATTCAGCATTCCCGACACAGAAAGACATCGCTAAACAGCAACCTCAGTGTGTGAACATCCTGAGCGATGTTATTGTGCAACCGGCAGCAGCACCAAACACCTCGAGGACAGACAAAATTTTAAAAAATCTTCTAACTGCCCCACAAAGTGTCGTGACGACACAAGTGATGCCCAAAACGACAAAAAGAAAGAGGGTTTCAAAGCGTTGTGGTGCTGGCGCGGGAAAAAAAACACGTTTTGAAAGCACCCCCCTGCCCGCGACAACCAACAATTCAAAAGGTTGCGGCAGTGCAAGACAAAAAACACTTTTTGAAAGCGCCCCCTTGCCCACAGCACCAAAACCAGCAACTAGTTTAAACAACGTAGCTTTAGACACGACCAACAACCAAACAAATGGTTTGGATTTTGAATGGATTTCACCTGCTCCAGCCACCACAATTTGCCTAGATATCGCCAAGCCAGGCATTTCAAACGCTACCACCACCGTCATCAAAGAAGTCTCTAACAACGCTACGTCAGCAAGTCCAGTTTCTCCAAGTATGTATTATAGATTAGTGTATTACTAGTTATTTTATTTTTTGCTTTTGGGTGATATAAATTTAGTTAAATATATGATTTGTACATATTTAATTACAGATATGTCAAGTTCTTCAAGCAATACACTTAGTAGTATTGCAGATGATGCTACTTCTAGTGTTGGTGAGGCATCTTTAGTAAATGGTAAGCATTTATTCACTTCTAAGGGTTTGTAGTTTATGCTTACTATTTATTTATTTTTTGTTTGGTAATTAGTTGATTTGCACATAGTGTCTTTCTTTTTCAGGTTTTAAGTGGCCCCATGAAGCCATTCTACTCTTGGTAGAGGAGTTCCGTAAGGAACAAGGAAACTTGGTTTCAGGGCGGGTTAGCCAAAAGAAAGTGTGGGATAGAATTGCCGAAGTGCTTCAAAGCGAAGGGTACATAGTCACTGGGCCACAATGCCTATCGAAATTTAATGGGATGAAACGGACTTACAAGTCCATTAAAGATCACAATGGCAGGTCTGGAAATAATTTAAGATCATGGCCCTATTTGGATGTAAGTTTAGCTTATTTGATGTACTTTTGTGTTTCTTATTTCTATCTATTTATTAGCTTATGGAGAGCATTTTGGGTGAAAAACCATATATGCAGCCTGTGGCCACATTGTCATCAACTGGCAATGGTACGTCATCTATCCCCACCTCAGGCCATGCAGGAACATCATCCACCCCTACAGCTCCCCTGACCAATGTGGAGCTAATAATGAGCCCCAGTTCGACAAGTAAGTACCATTTAGAATTTAATTTTCTGCTTTCAATACTTAATATTGTGTACTCATCTGTATTGTAATACAACACTGAATGTAAGGCACGAATGTTTTCAGTATGCTTCACATAAAATATTCTTTCTACAAACTGATACCACCCTATCTCCCAGTAGCCTTAAAATGTTTATCCAAAACTGTCATATTATATGTCTATTATAGATCTAAATTTAGACGAATAAAGTGACACATAACTCACTAGTGAGATAAAGTAGTGAGTTATAAATTTTATCTCACTAGTGAGTTATGAAACATCAATTTTGTTTTAAATAAACAATAGCCTTAGTTACAAAACCACAACCTACTTCGAAAAATTGCATTGTTGCAAGAAAAATCCACCTGTTATTTACTATGTCACATAATCTGACAAATTAGAAATATACTACAGGGAAATTCGTTCATTTCAAGGATCTTTTCTATGTATCTTACATCAACATTATATTATAATAATATGACAGTTTTGGATTAAATATTGTATGGAACACGTGTGTTATTACATATAAGTCACTCGAGAAAATAATAACACACTAGTACCATATTAGGCTAAAAATATTGTATGCTAAATCTCCTTATTCTGCATACTTCCACATGCGTGCGTTAAAAATTTACTTTTAACTCCTTAATTAGGTAACATTAATTTTAGGAAAACGAAAAGCTGGATCAGAAATTGCCGAAGCCATTTTAGAGAGCCGAAGATTGGCGGAGGCATCAAAGGAAGAAGGCATCGAGAGAGAATGCAGCAGAAAAGATAATGCCAAGAAAAAATGTTGAAATTAATGGGGGAATTAATAAACAAAATATAATTCATTTCATTAGATATATTTTTATTAATATAATAAATATAATGATTAATAGATACATTTTTGTTATTTACTATTTACACCACCCTCATCAAGAGTCTTTGACAGATTAGGTCCCTTTGGCTGCACCAGCATTGGCCTGTGCAGCATCTTGCTGTACATTTCGGGCCTCATTATCTGCATCTCCTTCATTTACTGCAAATGATTAGGTCATCACCCCTCAGTAAACAAATATTGTGTAAAACGCAGCAGGCAATAACGTGGGCAGGGATTAAATGAACCTTCCGCATGGGCAGTACTTGTCAAGAGGCTGCGAAACCTTCCTTTTAGCAAACCGAACCCTCTCTCAATAGCTATACGTGCTGATGAATGGCAGAAATTATAATTCCTCTGTCGTTCTGTCAGATGGCCATTGTCACGATAAGGTACCAACAAATTCTCATGTAACTTGTAAGCTGAGTCACCAAGTAAATGACAATCCTCATAAAACATTTCTCCATCTCCTAAGTAGCCATGAACTTCAGATAGACGAAATACACGTTGATCATGAACAGAGCCAACCTGTCCTGCGTAGCAATGAAGGAAACGTCCAGAATGATCACAAACAGCCTGCAAGTAAAACATAATGTCAAGGATAAAAGTCAATTACCTATGGAAAGGGTTTTATTACCTACCTGAAGTATTACTGAGTGACATCCTTTCCGATTGACGTATGCTTCTGGATTGACTGATGGAGCTGGGATATTTATATGGGTTCCGTCAATTGCCCCTATGACTTTAGGAAATGCACTTACTGCCTCAAATCCAGCCCATATTTGTTGAACTTTATCTCCCATTGGCCATCTGATAAAAACTGGTGCCAGCTCATTTAATGCTCTTGTGACACGTCTTCTTACATACATTGCAGTACTCCTTCCAACATTGAACCTTTCAGATAATGACCTATATATAACAATTAAATATAAATATAAAAAAATTAAGTAAGAGAAAAATACACTTACCTTAATGAATCAGGTGCTTCTCTGGTAAAATCATTGCAGTACCTGGAATTTGTCTGTTTAGACGTGGTGCAATAATAGAAAGCACGTAATCAAAGGTTTCTCTACACATTCTGAAATAATTAGATACAGTCGTAAGGTATAAAGAGTGATGATGGGCAAATAATAAATTAATAAGTTGTATTATTATTAAATAAAGTACCTAAAATGAGATTTAAATTGCTGGTCACTTAGTGCAGGTAAAACATGTTCCACATAATTCTCAAGTCTTGGGATCACCGTTCTTCTATGCATTTCATGATGTTCTAAAGCTTGTAAATCTTCATCGTCACTACTACTGTCTGACGATGAAGACGAATCCATTATCTGGTTAATTATTCGCAAACCCATCGCCACCACGTTTAAATTGTGTCTATTATCAGCCATTTTTAACAAAACAAAAATAAAATAAGGTTAAACTACGATCGCTATTCCCCCTACGAATCGATTGTTCACGGAGCTGACAGCGCAAATGCTCTTAACACCTCCCCGAACAGATCAAATAGCGTTTGCGTCGCGTAGCGCCATAGCGTGCTCCCCGAACACACCCATAGCGAATGGCGAAGATAAAGACTGGATAATGAACATCGACTGCACTCAGCGACGCAGGGTTATTTCAGATGCATTACAACCAAAAAATGCTACTACGACAAAAAACAGCCTATGAGAAAGACATTTTAGCGTGCGAAAAGAAATTGTTTCAAGTTCAACAAGAACTCATGTGTTTAAAAAGAAACGCTGTCAAAACCAGAAGACAGCTTTCATATTTCAATAAACTTTGTATCAGTGATTGTTAATTTTGCATTTACACACACATATGTATTTATTAAAAATGTTTTTAAATAAAAGAGGGACATGGTTGCCTCCACCAAGTAAATACTCGAAAGTTATAATTTAACTCTCGTCAAAGCTATCTCTATCAGGTTGTAATTTGACAGTTCACATATTATGTCCAGCAAAGTGTAAGAATAAAAAGTGGTATATTTTGTTAAAGTTTGTAAGTTTTGTATTATTATACTGTAGACACACTTTTTGAAAAAGTGCACGTATCTATGTATTAACCCATTATGGCCAAAGGTGCGTCTACGCCCCCTTTTAATAAGAATTTTTTTTCTGACCTGAAAAATGATATCTTTTATCTCATATTAAGCCAAGTTGCTCTTTACGTGTCCACATATTTTATTTATATTTTTATCCAATAAAAAATTGATGGATTTCTTGTTTTTCCATTGAAGACAAATTTAATAAATTATCTTCTCGGTACACACATTAAATTCATATTTATTTTTGTCATAAGTGATTTCCAAAAATATTTTTCCTACAATATAAAAAAAAATATATATTACTTTTGACACCTAGACATTTTTTTTACTTCAATTCCAAAACGACATGGGCAATCTGAAGTAGTATGTATCGATGCGTATACGCACCTTTGGCCGATAACGGTAGCGCTTCCTTGCTGCCGCAGGGTTGCCGGTGGAAGTCATGCGCGTCCCACGTTCCACTTGTAAAATCGACGAGTTGTGACAGGCGATTCACCGATCTCATCAGTTAGTTTCTGGCTGTCTTTGAATAAGAGCATAGTCGAAGCAGGGGTTTTTATAAAAGTGCAGTTTTGCAGCATTACAAAACTTTTTGATATATCGGCCGTTATTTGTTTTTCGTTGTATTGGCGGATAATAAAAATGAGGTAAGTTAATTTTTATTTATATAATGTATTAGTGGTGCGAGAATCAAAAAAAAATTATTGGAGTCGTACAGTTTTGTTTTTTTTGCAGTAAACATCAAAATGGGAAATGAAAAGACCACTTACTACAAAAGGAATTACTCGCCGAATTAGAGGAAGACTTAGATTGTGTAAATGCTGAATCGATTGATGTTATTTATGTGCCGCCAGAACCAGACGAAATGACGGATGAAGAAGACATCGATAAAAATTTTAAATTTGGGAGAAAAAAAATTTAAATACGATATTGCGGGAACATAGAAATTCAAGTAAGTAATGATGGTGATTTTGATTCCGAAGATGAGTTGCCTCTAAGCGCTTTTCAAAACGTAAGAAGTTGGAACCAAAAAAAGGTACCAAGCTTAACCCAGGTACTGTGCCTAACTGGAAGAAAACCGATTCAACCGCTTATTCCACTGTGCCGAAGCGTTCGATAATCGAAATATCGAAAATATATTTCGAACATGGCGGTAAGTCACCCCCCTTTAAATATTTTCCTATTTTTCGACAAGGAAGTAATTGATAATATTATAAAATTTTCAAATACTTATGCATCTCAAAACAACCGCCACGAGTTTGAGCTTACGGAAGTAGACCTAAAGAAGATCTTGGAATACTTATACGTCTGGGTATCAAAACCGCCGCAAACTGACATGTACTGGTCAAAAGATGAGGACAAGGAGGTGCGAATTGTAAGAGAAAACATGGTCGTAATAAGTTCAGGTCAATAAAACAAAACATTCATTTATCAGACAACAATTTTCTGAATAAGGATGACAAATTTGCAAAGCTTACGCCCATTTTTGATATTATAAATAGGAAATGTATACAGTTTGGAATATTTTCGGAACATCTTGCAATAGATGAAGAAATGGTCCTTTTTGGCGGCACCATGCAAAATTTTATTCGTGGTAAACCAGTGATTTGGTTTAAGCTATGGTGCCTTTGTCCCATACCTTTTCCCAATTTTTCCATGGGGAAAGGCAGCGAAAAAAGAAAATTGGGCCTATTGGGGTCAATTTTTGGGGCCTTTGTCTTAAAAAAAACCAGCACAGCACAAAATTTTTTTATAATTTTTTTTTTCCCCCTTTTGAAAGATTGGGAGAAAACGGTTTTTGGGTGGGGGAAGGAAAAACCCCGGGCGGGGAAAAGCCTTGAGAAAAAAACCTTCAAAAAAAATAGGGTTTTACATTCTTTTCCAAAATTGAATTTTTATATGGGAAAGACAATTTGTTTCACTCTAATGACGAATTTTGTAATATTTTTCCCACCAGGCAAACGTTACAAAACCCCAAGGGGGGTAAAGTATAATCAATCAACCAAAGTCATTCAACAATACAATCGACATAGGGGGGGTGATCCCGATAATGGTTTTTCCAATAGTATGGATAAAGGCAAAAAAGGTGGTGGCCTTGTTTTAAAAAACTTTTAAAATAGGGGTAAACGTTGGAAAATTTCAATATGGATGAAACTATATTGGTCAACTTGAATTCCTTCATTGCCATCTTTGTAAAAAAGGGGGGAAAAACCAAGACAGTAATGGAAAAACAAACCAGCCATCATATGGGGGCCCCAAACTGCATTTCCAGGGCATAAGGTTTTTTTAAAAATGGGCATATCTAATTTAAAAGTAACAGTAAAAAAGAAATGCCGCTTTTTAAAATAATACAATTTTATTAAAAAATGTAACGGTCTGCATCCGATTGCTTTGAAGCCTTTTTTATAAAAAATAATTTTACTTTATAATGTTAACTGTTTTTGGAAAGGGGGATACGCACCCATGTTTTTTTTTTAAAATATGATATGTATTTTTTTTTAAAAAAAAACTTTGTTTACATGTTTTTTAAAGAGTTTAAAAAAAATATTTGAAAATATTTTTTTTCTTTTGGCCCAATAATGGGGTTTAAATGGTAATAAAAAATTTAGGGGCCATAGGGCTGGCCAGGGGGCCCCCCCCAAGGGGCCCCCCCAAGAGGGTCCCTTTTCCAAAAATAAAAAAGGGGTAACCCAAAAAAACAAACAAAACA
>JAHBCN010021953.1:0-13758 GCA_019359885.1 Listronotus oregonensis | reverse complement strand
TTAAAGTAAGGGTTTTAAACAGTTTTTATATATAGGACCTTATATAGCTCCTAAAAAACCAACAAAATGGTTTTTTAAAGAGCCTTTTATTACAAAAACAGAAGAAGTTATGCTTAAAAAAAAACAATTTTTTGGACCATGCTAAAAGCAATTCGATGCATTTTTTTAAAAATCCGCGGTTTCGTACTATTTTTTGCGTTGTAATATTGTAGGGGGTGGATTTTTAAGGATTAAAAATTACAAAATTAAATTGTTAATACTTTTAAGCAGTCAAATTTTTTAATTACAACTTTGTGACTTCTGTGACTTCTTTCTTTTGTCTCACACAACTGAAACAAGTCCCTTGAGTTTCTTGGTGAATCCCAGATCGTTGCTCTTGACATATCCAAAGCTTTCGATCAGGTCTGGCATGATGGGCTTTTTAACAAAGTTCCTTCTTAGAGTCTTCCACCTTAGCTTTGCTCTTGGCTTTTTAGTTTCCTTTTTAATCGACGTATATCAGTTAGTGTAGATGGTCATTTCTCCACCTTCTACCAAATTAATGCTGTGGTGCCCCAGGGCTCAGTGCTGGCAACCACGCTGTTTCTTCTACACATTAACGATCTTCTCTCTTCCACAATCAATTCCATGCATAGGTTTGCTGACGATAGTACCCTCCACTCTTGTATTCAATTTCTTAAGCCACCATGTAATTTTGATTTGGAAAACAAGCACAGGTCAATTCAGATATCTCTTTCACAAGACCTCAAACTTATCTTGAATTGGGGCGTCAAAAATCTTGTTCAGTTTAATGCCTTGAAAATACAGTCGTGTTCGCTGACGCGAAAAAGTCTGCCAATGCTCATCCCTTACATATGAGCGGCCAAGTTCTGCAGAACAAAGAGTCGTTTAATTTTGTCGGCATTACTTTTGAGAATAACCTCAACTGGCACAAACACATTACATCCATAGCCTCGGCAGCTTCAAAAAAGCTTGGATTCCTCTTCCGAGCCAGAAAATATTTCTCTTTTTCCAATTTGTATATTAAATAACATTTCAAAAAATTAACTACTTATTTTTAAATATAAGCCTAATTTTATGTAACTTAGGCTTTAATATAAAAGTTTTGAAGGTTTTTGCAATAAGGGGCAGTTTTCACCCCTAAAAAATAAAAAGCGATTTTTAAGAGGAGGGTAAGTTAAGCCTTATCCCAATTTTTTTTGCAAAACACTGTGATAATATATTAATTTTTTAGGGTAAATATATTTTTTTAAATCATAATAGGAGTTGATTTTCAGGGGCTGAAATACTTCAAATAATGTTTTAAAAAAACTAAATACTACTTTTTTAACTGAGAGTCAAATTTTACTCAACCTAACCTTTAATGTACAGTTTTATAGGTTTTAGCAATAAGGGGTAGTTGTTACCTCTAAAAAATAAAGAGCGCCCATCTGTGTAATATAGATTTTAGAGAGGAGAGTAAATTAAGCTTATCTATGCATTTTGAAAAAAATTGACAGGTTTTGCACTTTTTTCAGCTTGCTCTGTTTTCTGGAGTATTTTAAGTTTGACCCAAAAAGAGCACATGACGTCTATATTACTTCTTTGATAGCACCAACAATTACAGAGATACCCTATAAAAGTATCGAAAAAGACACCCTGTACATTAGTCATTTTCTTGAAGCTTTTATCAAACTATTCCTACATTGAAAAGCACCGCTGATGTAATCCTTATATATTTTCAACATTTACACAAGATTACAGTTGTATTTACCGCTCCCAAAAATCTCATTATCTAATATTATTTCTAAACCTTTTGGGCTTAGACAATTTACGACAATTTTTCCAAGTTCGAACAAACAAGGCAATAAAAACTTAAGAAAAGAAAAGCCGCAGTTAATCCAGCGCTGTAACGTTTCACTTTGGTGCCGACCGAGCCAAAGATTTTATTAAATCAAATCAAATATAATAAAAGTGTGTCATCAACAGTCAAACGCACGGTACATGAAAATAAATTTAGTTAGTCGAAGAGTTTTCACACCTTTCTTTACGCACATTGGACACGCAATACACAAATAGAGAATTCTAAATTAATTGTTAGCTGAAACCAAGGGTAGTAAACTTAACAAGAAGTGCTCGATTTTTACTATTTGTCCGCAGATATAGGTTATGTCTGGACGTCACACGTTTGCCCATTTTGCCCAGAAGGCAGATTTATTTTATTAATTTTTATTAAATATTCAACTTTTAAAAACTATTTTGGATATGTACTTACTATTAGAACTGTAATTTATAATATTTTTTAAAAATTAAGACTTTATATTACTTGTAAACAAAACAAACAGGCAAACAGATTACGTCACAAATACCAAATTGACATTTAAATTGGTTTATATGGGCTTAAATGGGATCGAGCACTCCTTGTTAGGTTTATCACCCTTGAGCTGAAACAACGTTGGATGTTAGCACTGTCGTAGGTAAGGGAAGTAAAGGGGTAATTACCCCCCTCCAAGGAATGCTTAAAAATTTTATGTTTTACCTATCTATTATTGATCTATAATACCTTAGAAACGGAATATGTTATGATAGCAATAATACTTGCTATCACACCTAGGGCATTATAAGCGGGCATTATGATAATGCCCGCTTATAATGCCCTAATGCGCTAATATGGAAATTTTATTGCTTATCCAATTTTATTTCTCTCACAATAAAGATCAAGTTTATACAAAAAATAATTTTTTCTTTAAACAATAATAAAAATTAAATTTTATTTCCAAAATAAAAATTACAATTTTGAAATGTCCCGGAAAATGTAGCTGATCCCACTATAGAATGGTTGGTGTTTTTTGTGATGGTAGCAGCGGTGGTAGCACTAACGCTATTTTGTATAGAAGAACAGTCCAAGAATTTTCAATAGTCGATACGGAATTAACCTCGGAATTAACTGAATTGGCAATCATTTTGGCTACTTTGTTTTTGGATGAAATACTTTCTTCTATATATCCTTCAGCTACTGAAGAGCTTTTCCATTTCCTATGTTGTTTTAGCGTTTCAAACGAAGCACCTGCCTCAACAAGTAAAGTTGACGATGTGCGACGCAAACAGTGGCCGGTGTAAGCTTCTGCATTATCCAGTTTTAAAAATTTTGCGATCAATGTTGGGACGCTTCCTATGGTATTTTTTCCAATGGGTTGTACTGTACATCGACCCTTTCTATAGGTAAGAAAGAATCTTCGCTCCTTTATTCCAGCTGGTCCTAATGTTGTGTACTTTTTTATTAAATTTAAAGCGCCTAAATCTTCTTCAATGATAGTAAAACTTTTTGAAATTGAAGTTTTAGTTGCTGGTACCTTTATAACCAAGACTGTTCTTCTATCTTCAATGTCATTAATGGTCATTTTGACCAACTCATCTCGTCTTAAACCTCCAAAAACACCCATTACCAATATGACTTTGTGTACCAAGTAGATATCATCAGGAGCCTTCTTAATAAATTTTAATATTTGTTCTACTTCCAAAACTTTAGACTTCTTCGGGACGTATCCTTTTATTTAACTTTTAAAAAAGATATGAGACGATGGTATTGCGAAATGTCTATATTTTCATAGACCATCAACGTAGACCTTAGGGTGGAATACTTGGTCCAGAGAGAGTTCGGACTGTATTTTTCCGACTAAAAATAATAAAGTTTGTTAAACAGACGTATTAAAATAAAATCAATAACTTGCCAGTTCCTGGAAATATGCCATTAAAACGTTTTCGGTTATTTGAAGAATTGCGTTCGCATCTTTCCAAATACCAAATATGCCATACTCCCGATGATACTGTTGCCTTGATTTAACTGGCAAAAGATTTTCGGTCGCTTTTATGGCCTTCTCTCTTATATTTTGTGGAATTTCTTCCATTTTGAGCAAATCGTTAAATAAAAAATGCCAACTGACTAACTGACAGAAACATCAAAGTCAAACTTAACACCAGTCATTATCTACTTACGTATACAGGTACAGGTGCAACTTATTTTTTATATTGCGAATAAATAATGTAATTAGTCATTGAAAAACTCTTTTTTGGGTAAAACATAAAGCATTGTATGCACCACGGGCTTTACTGGACTATAATGCCCATCAGGTCGAAATCTAGCCGACCTTCAGGTAGTAACGCAAACAGTAACGCACTTGATACATAAATAGCTATTAAATGTCTGCACTAGAATTATTTTAAAATACAATACGTATTGTTTCCCACAACACTTTTATTCCACGGTAATACTTGACATGTTTCGCTGTACAACAGCTTCATCAGAAGATTGATACTAGTGGGGAGTTTAAGGGACACAGGGGAACGGCCCACCCTGTTTAAAATATTATTTAATTCTAATTCTAATATTTTTGTAATATTTATTTTCATTCGAGTTTATGTCTATTGCCTAAGTATCTCAAAAGTTACTTCCTACACGCCAGCGAGGATCGAGCATTCGCACTCAAAACTAATTTCCCGGGGAAATGAATTGTGCCTTTGAGAAATAATCGCGAAGCATCGGACATCCTCGGCGTTCGTTTTAAGCCTAATGATGGGCACAAATTTCGTGTCTCCCCCAAATACGAAAACTCCAGTAAAAGCGGTTTTGACTTTTGTGGTTTGCGCGGGAAATGCATTAAAAAATTTTATAAGTTTAATTTTTTGGTGAATGTTTAAGTTTTTCTTATAATGGAATCCGAAATAAATTCGGTTTTCCCTTCAGAGAACGGTCCCTTGACGTTTGAACAGAAAGTTTTAAGTTAAACAGAATGGTCAATCTACTCCTGATTTGAATAAAACTATTCAAGTTCAATAAAACTAGAACATATAATAGGGTGTTCAAAAAAATATTTACAATAAATATAAGGGATTTGTGGTTGTCCGGTCACAAATAAATTGTTTTGTTTTTGTGCATATTGTTTAGGAACGAAATTACAGCTTGGACTCGTGCTTGACAGTGGAAATTAAAAACTGAACTAACAACCAACTGTGTTTACAGAAACTTACTAACTCGCAGATTTTTATTTGTAAACATCAATGTTAACAAGTGAATGCGAAAGATGTTTTTCAACATTAAACGATAAAATTTTTGAGAAATACGATTAAGACGGCTTAATGCCCTGGCCCTTTTTCAATTGAAAAAAAATATACAACCCATACCTGACTTTGATAATAAAAAATGACTGATTCGTTTTCTTAATAAAAAGGAAATAAAAAAATGGACTTTACATTTAAATAAGGCTTAATCACACTTTTTTCTATTATATTTTATGTGCCCCCCCCAAAAATAAATTCACGAGCCGCCACTTTTTGATACTAACTAAACCAGGTGTTACAAAAAGTACTTATATATAGTATTCAGGTTAAGGTAAAATAAAGTTGTATATAAATAATTATCTAAGGTACAATATAATTTATTATTTAGTTATTCTTTCTTTAAAGGTTCTACCCGTTTGACCAATATAAACTTTATCACAAGAACCACAAGTCAATTTATAAACTCCTGATTTATTGTCTCTCAACAATGGACGATACAATTGATAGAACCGTAACCTTCTATCTGATAGTAAATTTCGATTTTTAACATTTAAAATGGGGTTATTTATACATGAGTGGAACTATCATCCAAAAGTTTAAATGTAAAATACATTAATTTAAATAAAAATTAAGTATTAATACAAAGAAAACAGTGAAATTTCTGGAAAAGTAATTACACACGACCACGAGACACAACTTGTGCAACTTAATCAAGAGACCTATTTTCATCGATGCCATTCACACCTTGAATATTGTATTCAACATCAATGCCGTCTTCATTGGAGAGCAATTCAACTTCTTCAAAAGCAAGCAATAGCCAACAAGCAATAGTCGGTGAATCCCCGAATTCGAGATTTTTATTATTCGTAATCGTAATATTATACGTACTTTTTCGAAAATAATTTTTCTAGTGTGAAATTTGTACTGCACAAAAGTATAAGAAATTTATAGAAATCTTTGTTTGGAAAATTCCAATGTTTCCAAAACACGTTCGGCAATTTCCAATATTTCCTTTTCCATGGATTCCATTTACAACAGTAGACAGGCATTTTAAGTTTTATCTTTCCTATAGTAAATACTAATAATTCATTATACTGTTTTCTAGAAATAAAAATTTACATTTTGTTTATTGTTTCTTTGGTAGAAATTTGAAAGCCTATGTTGTTTTGTTTTCTATTTAAAAACATGATTTTAATGTTTGAAATGATCTTTCTCTCTCTCTCTTTTTTTTCTCTCTCTATATATATATATATATATATATAAAAAATATATATATATATATATATATATATATATATATATATATATATATATATATATATATATATATATATATATATATATATATATATATATATATATATATATATATAGGTTAAGAGAAGGATAGATCGACTGTCAGTTAAGAAAAGACTCGAAAATATTGGGGAGTGGTCTTATGGGAAACGGCTAGAGGTTAAGAAAAACCCTTTATTGTTTCGCAAGCTTTCGTGTATTTTATACTCTTCCCAGGACTCACTACAAAAAACAGAAGGACTAGTGTTAGTAGACTAACAACTAACTATTCTATTTTAAAGTTCCTTACCAAAGTGGGTTACAAATTTTAAAAACAGCTCAAAGATGAACAGGAAAAGCCCATTAAAAAACAAACAGAGGAACACCATATTATTACACTCATTCTTAACCTCTAGGCCGTTTCCCATAAGACTGCACTCCCCAATATTTTCAGTCTTCTTTTTATATATATATATATATATATATAATAATATATATATATATATATATATATATATATATATATATATATATATATATCATTTTGGAATTTGCGAAAAACAGTTGATTTTTTTTGGGTGCCCTCCAGGAAAAAATCGGACTTTTAAAAGCATATCCTTTATTTTTACTTTTTTTATCCTAAATTTTGCAAAAATATCAGCATTTTTTTGAAATTAGAGGCATCTTAAATATTTGCATAAGAAATTTATAGAATGAAAAAATTACAGTTGACTATGGTTTTTAGAAAAACGTAAATATTTTTTCAAAATCTGTGGTGTGTAGCTGTAAGATGAGTACGCTTTACCCGAAGTTGGAGTTTCGGAATGCTTGAAAATATTATTTTTGTAGGGGACTGTACACACAACACACGAAGTCTGTTTATTATTCAGTAATATTTTACAGTATTTTACATTTTTTGGACCCACCTAGTCCTAAAATACACCTTTCATAAGAGCGATGACGTAAAAAAAATAGTGTACACTATTTCTAAATAACAAACAGACCTAGAAAACTTTCAATTACAAAAAAAAATTAACGAAACGGTTAAAAATTGATATTTTTAAAAATTTTCTAATACCTTGATTTATTTTGCATTAGTTAAAAAAAAATTTCGTAAGAACCGTTTTCGAGATATTCCAAAATGAACGCATGACTTTTATATATGACAGATATAAATAATGGTAATTATGCACAATTTGATTGTAAATATCTCGTTTCACAGACGATAAAAAAAATTCTTAAGAAAAGCCGATTTATGAATAAACTATTTTAAATGTATAAAGACAAGTTTTATTTTGTTTAAAGGAAAACTTTTATCATATTTCCTTAAACCAATTTCGGTACGACATCGTTTCAAAAGAACATTGTAATGCAACGACTCACTCTTTGTTGCCAAGCGGTAGTGTGCTAAAATGGGCTTCTGTATTACACCAACCAAATTAATTTTTTAATGTGAAACCTGTTTTAATTTTAGAAACCACATGCTACGAAGAAGAGATGGCAAGACTCGCCGTTTAGATGAAACTTTTCGATAGTGCGCTTTTTATTAATGTGTTTTCTTCTGAAAATTAATTAATGTTTTTGTTTTTTGAATTTTAAATTACTTTATACATATACGACTACATTATAAACAATTGTTTATTAAACTGTCGAGTAGCCGCAAGGTGGTCTTTTATGTACTAGTAAAATAAAATAATTCTCTAGTTTACACTTTTTCATGATATCCAAAACTACGTAAGGGGCCATTTATAAATTACGTAAGGCTGCTTATGACGAACTTGTTAACAACATAATGATTGACGTTTTTAAACAAATTGTCAAAATTATTTTTTTATCTGAAAAAAAAATAAAATAAAACTTGTTTAAAAAAATTGACTGCATTTAGCGGGTAGTGTTAGAATTTTTTAATAAAAATAATAAAAATTTAATTTATTAACAATTAATTCGGCTAAATTTCTACCCTTATCCAGGAGTTAAAAACGGTATTTTCCAAGAAGGTAGTAGAAAAATTAATTAACCGTTACTTGACAAATTTTTTTTTCTAAAAAAAATCATCAAAAAATTTATTATATTATAGATCAGTGTTTTATAAAGATTTTATTGAGTATAATAACCTAGATAGCCTAATTAAATTTAAAAAATAGCCTCAGTAAATTTAAAACACATAAAAAATATATATTAATGAAACATAAATTAAAAATGATCTGTTAATATTTAAAAAGCTTAGTAATTTGTAATTTATATTAATAAAAATTTTTTGCTACGTCTGATACAGGGTGGTCCGTTTCTTAAGGGCCTATATCCTTTATCGAAAATTACAAGTTATACGAAAAAAGGTTTTTTATAAAATTTGTTTGTTGTAAAAGTGTGTTTCATTTTATGATATTTTAAGGTTTGTTGCGCTATATATATATAATTTTATATGACACTGCTTCTGATCAGTGTTCTAACGTAAAATTCTGTAAAAACCACGCAGTGTTGTCAAGTTCCGCAACCTATTATATTTTCCATTTTTTTGAGACACCCTGTATATCATTATATTTTTAAAAGACTAACGTTAGGTAACCAAATAAATAATATATCAATTATGAAAAATAGAAAATAAAAATTTATGGGAAAATATTAGAGAAAAGTAAGGAATTTTTTAATACCTTTTGATGATTTAAAAGTTTTAGATTTCTTGGATTTTTAAAAAAGAAAAAAGGGTTTACTTTGGGTATTTTATTTTTTTAATAATTTAGAACCCCTTTTTTAAAGGATCAAAATTTGATTACTGGGAAGACCAGGCAAATTTTAATATATAATCCCCTAATTTAAAAAAAGGAATACATTTAGTTAAAGAGTGATTACAAATCAAAAATTCGGCAATTTTTGTTTTAATATTCATATCAAAATTGAAAATCAAACTAACCTTATTTAAAATTTTCCTTCTTTTTTCACAAAATTCTTTTTTTTAAATAAATTGGCACACAATATTTCAAAAACCCTTAATTTTTTTTATGTTTATTTTAATTTTTTACACTTTTATTTTTTAAACAAATAGGGTTGGGCCTTTTAACTTAAAAGTTCGAATTCTATGGAAAAATGTAAAATAAATAAAAATAAAGGTTTTAAAAAAATTTATAAAATACGTGTGCCACTTTAGTGTAAAAAACAAAATTTATCAAAAAAAGAAGGGAAAAATATAGTGAAAATGAGGTTAGTTTAATTTTCAACTTTATAATGAAGATCTCGGGAAAAGAACGTTGCCGAAAGATATTTTTTCAGATTTGAATCAGGCCCCAAAAAACCCCGGGATACCAAATTTGATCAAAAAGGGGAAAGGGGGAACTTTCGAGAAATGTTTATTTTTTTAAAATAAATTAGATTTTTGGTTTCAACCTTGATTATAACTTTTTAATGACATACTGTACACACATAATATTTTAAATTGGGTACTTTTCAATATACTGGACCAAAGGTTACTAAACATTTTTAACCACTTTATTCCCTCTCAGAATGTTTGTTATTAGTGAAAAGTATATGCGTAAAAAGATTATAAAAATTTTTTACTTTTTAATGTACAACCAAAACTTAGGATTAGATTAAACTTATTTACACTATCTTGCCCTTCTTTTATAAAAAAATTGGGGATAAGTACATAATACTACATAAAATATTTGAAATTTATTTTTAAAATCGTGTTTTTATTATTGGCAAATTTCCGCGGGGCGAACCCTCCCTATACCCGCTCCCTGCACGCCTGGAAATTTTTTTATAGTATTGGGCTTTCCATACATCTTTAAACTTCCTTGGACGCAGGAATGGCGTATTATCACCCCAAAATTTAAAATATTTCCATTTTTATTTTACAAAAAATTGAAAAAACACATGAAATAGATTTTTTTTTCAAAAGAGGCAAAAATCTAATTTTCAAAAAAAATGAAGACCCGAAAGTACCCAAAAATGTAAATAATCTGTACAGCTTTATTTTTTGGAAAATTTTAGGTCTTGCAGGCTTGAGGAAAAAAAATTTACACGATTCCATGGGAAACCGCTTAAAATGGCCTTCCAAAGTTCCCAAAAACAGTTTCCCCCAAATATCTGCCAAAAAAATAAAAAAAGAATTTTTTTTAGACAAAAAAAAAAAGATCATGAAATCTACAAAAAAATTTTTTACCCTTTTTTGCCACACCAATATTTTTCCAAAACAGCCGTCCGAAAAAACCCTAAATTCCACATATAGTGTGGTAGTAGTATAGTTTTTTACAAAAAAAGCAAATGGACAAACAATTTTTTTTAAAAAAGCAAGAAAAATGGTGAAGAAATTTTCTGGGATCATTAAACACTTGCTAATATCAAAAAAAAGAAATGAATAACAAAAATTTTTTTAAAAAATATTAATAATTTAAAGAGATATTCAAAACGACCGACTTTTTTTTATATTCTAGAAAAATCAGAATGGACCCAAATTCATATGCAGTGATAGGTAAGGGTTTTCCCATTCCGATGAACTTTGAATGATTAAAAGATGTACATTATTGTAATGGAATAATTCGTCCGCCCGCTTATAAGTGAATCCATGAAGATAGCGGCATTTTAGCGGTAGAGAGGCAGCTAGTGATGAGCAAAGCAAGACCAAGACCACGACCGGGCTAGTGTTGGTCTTGGTCTTGGTCTTGCAAGCCTGGTCTTGGTCTTGGTCTTGCAAGCCAAAGGAAAGTCTTGGTCTTGGTCTTGCACCACCCGGTCTTGGTATTGGTCTTGGTCTTGCTGCAAGAGTCTTGCTGGTCTTGCTTTTTTGTGGTAGTAATAATTTAAACTAAGTAATATTGAATAAAATATATATTTTTTTAATACTTAAAAATAAATAACGATGGAAACTATATTTTCTGCATTAAAATTATAAAGTGTGCCAATTTTAACCTTACACATACGTTTAAATTGTTTTATTAAAAAACATATTTTAAATGTAGGGATTTATTAATTTATGCTCCATTTTTAGTTGAATTGAGACACAACCTGTTTTTATGCATCTAGTGGCATATAGAAAAATTTTAGTGATAAGAATTATTAAAATTTTCTTTGAAGAGGCATATAAAATTAAAAGAAATACAAAACTATATACTGTGTGAGCAGAAAAAAACTTTTAATTTTAACCAGATGTGAAATTTTTGTAAAAATGGTTCTAATATGTAAACATTGGTTTCTGATTCAAAAAAAGTTATTCAGAAATCTTCTCAGTTTATATGAACTTTTTATCTTTAAATTAGTCAAACATTTGCCGTACAAAGTTTGTACAAATACTTTATAAATATTCTGCATATACAAGGTGGCTTAATACTGTGACAAAGCTCGCTATCTCCAAAACCCGTTCATTATGGTGAAAAACTGAATATAAAAAAATTATAGAAAAAAGGGCGTAAAATGTGAATTTATTTCTATTCCAGAATTTTCTGAAGAATCCACTGCCACTCAAGAAAACTTCCTTATTTTTAGCTTTTAACCTAAAATATAAAGTTTATGACAAAAAATCCTTTAAAAAAATCACCACAAGACACAGAAACAATGTCAATGTAGATAGTTTCTAAATATAATTTTTGGTTTTGATAAAAATGACGTCATTATTATTCTCTTAGCATTGTGCAGAAAGTGATATTTAAAATTCATTTGTACATAATTTTTTTTTCTATATGACAAGAAAAATATATTTTTTATTAATTCCTCTCTTTTACATTTATATCTCAGTTTTAAGAAGCATTCTAATGGTGCCACTTCTTACAGTGTGAAACAAAAATAATGTTTTTCTGGATTTTGAAAATTTTTGATCCACCCTGTAAGTGGCATCACTAGATAGCTTATTTAAAAAAAAAAACATTAGAAATATGAAAGTTATTTTAAGCTTCTATAACTTTTGTACCTCTAGCTTTTCTCTGTCGTGAACGGTTTCGGAGATATCGTGCTTTGTCGGACCATTGAGTCACAATCCTTTTATTTTTAAAACAGGTTATTGAATTTACTCACAATTGTTGTTAAAGAACTGTATAAAATAACAAAGTAATTCATTTAATTATTACTTTATTAAAGAAACTTGTTACTGATTAAATAATCGCCTTTTTTGGCAGTTCTTGACAATTTTTTTTGTCATTTTTGTATGTATAAAAATTGAATATTATAATATTTAAAAAAAAGTTGCAGAAGTGCAAGAGTCTTGCAGGTCGGTCTTGGTCTTGCCTAGTCTTGCACTCTTCGGTCTTGGTCTTGATCTTGGTCTTGCATACCGTGGTCTTGGTCTTGGTCTTGCAAGCGAAAAGGCGGTCTTGGTCTTGGTCTCGGTCTTGGTCTTGCTGCAAGACCAAGACCAAGACCGCAAGACCAAGACCGGTCTCGCTCATCACTAGAGGCAGCTGAAATAAGGGGACTTTTGGGTCCCGTTACCTTGAAAACTATCGATTTTTCGAAAAAATTATAAGGACCATTTTTCTAGATTACAAGACGATCTTCATTTTTGTTTAAACAACACCTGTTAATGTTGATAAACTTTTTTTCGCTCGAAAGCATCCCCTAAGACCTAAGAATTGCGCCACAAGGGAAAGCTGTACAGATTTGTCTGTTGATTTACTGGACTTATAGTCCATTTCGTGTTTTTAAGCTTACATATTAAAACGCCGCCGATTTTTTTAGTTTCAGAAAAGCCAATCAGTTTATTTTGTGGAGGGAATGAGCGTCCACTTTTTCGAAGCAGGTGTCTTCAGAGCGCTATAACTTTGCTTCTAATAAATATTTTTAGCCAAAAATTTATGTGTATATTCTCGAAACACTTATAAATAAATAACAGAAAGTTCAAAGTTCTATCTTTTCATTGGTCCTCACAAAAAAATTCCAAAAAATGCATAAAAATCAGACCGTCAAACCAAAGAATCCCCTTAACTATAATTGTATCAGCATTGAAGATGATCCGTTTGAAAAAATATTGAAAAGTTTACCAATTCCAAAAATTATTTAAAAAGAATATGGTACCTTGCACGGAGAAATCAAAAAAAAATATTTGGTGCCGTGATTGATAAAAAAACATGCGTCCATTTACAGTTAATCTGGAGAAGCCCTGAACTTCCCACTTCGTCCGCTTCCTCATTCCTAAAGCTTCTAAACTGTGAAACTCTCTCCTGTGGAAGTATTTCCTTCGGTTTGTTAGCTACCGTTATGCAAAGCTCTCTATTGTTTTTCTCATTTAATCACACAAATTTCCAAAAACTACAATGTAAATTTTCCTATTTTATTGTTTACACAAGTTTATAATGAATATTTTCTCGAAATAAATGTGCATATTAAATATCTCATTGTTTTTTTAGCTGTTATATGTGTTCGATGTGGGCGTAAGAGTAGAAAATTTATTCACCTGGTCTATTATTTTGTTCGTGTTCTTCAAACCGAACTCTTACCTAAAATAAAATAATGCCGTAATTT
>JAHBCN010021952.1:0-13926 GCA_019359885.1 Listronotus oregonensis | reverse complement strand
TCTATATCCAGAAACTGAAGGATGAAAAAAGGGGCAAGCTAACTTATCGCCCTTTCGGCTTTCTCGCCAGTAATAAGAGTTTATTCCACATCATTGAAAATAAGCCCAAGTTTACAAAGTTCAATTTCCCCGGGGCGGGCCTGAAAATGACCCCAAAATCGGAAAATGGGGTTTTTCCCCAATATCTCCTAAAATATGACTCTTCAAAATTTTTTTGTTCAAACAAAAAATCAAGATCATTTCATTCTCTCAAAAATGGCCATCTTTTTTTCGCAACATTATTATTTTTTGAAAAAAACACAGGTGAAAAATTCCCAAATTTTTGAGCTTAAAAACAAATACCAATTTTTTTTTTGGGGGGGAACGGTTGGGAATGAACTGGCCTTAATGTTTTGACCCTGGAAATCAATTGTAGATGGCGCTACGACTTTTTCCCCACTTGCAAATCCTCGGGATCAAAAATGAGAACCGCCTTTAAACCATTTCTTTTCAAGAGTTTTCATGTTATCGATCTTTTTTTCTTCACAGAGGTGGGTGTTCAGACTGTGTGAAAAGGGGGCAGAGCACTAATTAATTACATAGGGATGGACCTCATAAATTCCCCTAAACTTTCAAATCACTTTTCCCCCAAGTGTCCGCGTTTTGGGAGTCCAGGAGATTTTTCCCGAAGGAAAATTTTAAAAGATATTTTCCCCATAATTCCATCATCAATTTATTGCGTTTTCGGCAATTTTTTCGAACAATGAATATTGGGACCTCGGAATAAAGAGTCACATTTTGCAAAAAGTTAATTTGTTTTCAATTTGTTTATTATTAAAAATATAAAGATTGGAGATTGCAGTGAATCCCACTCTCCTTCTTGATCATCAACATTGTCCTTATCAGGTTCTCCCTGTTGGGATTTCACCTGCTTCAAAGTCTCTTTTACTTCCACTTTGGAAACATTACCTCTTGGCTATCTTTATAATTCGAACACTGGCGGGACTCACACGAACCACAAATGAATGAGCATGGTAGCCAGCTTTTATGCATGAACATTTTCCCCTCATTCTTTCCCCATTGAAAAATATCATCTTTAAGAGGTTCTGAGGCGCCGGGTCATTGGTGGTCTGCCCCGGCAGGTACATCTCAACACGTTTCCATCCCCAATTTTCGGTGACATTTCGTTCCCAATCCACTGTTGGACTTGCAGATACCCCCGATAAAGGTGTTGCCTTGCGGCTTCCCCCGTCGGTAACCCCTTGAAAAAATGCGGTGGGGGTTTCCGGCAGTCAGTCGCGTGAAGGTCTCATATCTTTTTTTCCATTCAAGGGATGTCATTTTTTTTGCTTTACTTCAGTGTGAAATAATTACACCGCCCCTTCTCAAATACAGTCTCTTGGGGAAAAAGGGTTGGGTTTTTTTAAAAAGTTAAAAGGGGGTGGCTAATTGTCCCTTCCCTTTGTTACTTTTTTTTCAATTTTTCCCCAAACCCTTGATTTTTTCCCTTTCTGAAAAAAGCGGAAGTTGCACCCCCCAAAACCCAAAAAAAACATATGAATGAATTTTTTATATGTTTTTACATAAACAAATGCTAAAACCCTTTGCTCCAATTTGAGAAGTTTCCCTCTTTTTTTTCTTCTTTAGCTTTTTATATAAGAAGGTTAAACAAAAACCAAAGGTGGGTTCAAACAAAATTTAAATTTTAAATTTTGTTTTTAATTTTTTTCCAAAAATTTAAAAAAATTAAATCAACGGTTTCATATTGGGGACGTTCATAAAATGCCGGGGAAATTTTAAAATTTAATTTAAATTAGCCAACTTTTTTTTTTTAAAATTAAATTAAATTTTAAAAGATCGGTAATGCGCATTTGAAATCAGCGGGGGAATTAGTACAGAAATTTTTAGTTTTTAATTTTTTTAAAATTTCAATTAGCAGCACAAATAATAATCATTTGGGGTTTACCTTTTTTTTGTTAGTTATTGTGAATTTTGATTTAAAAAAATTTAAAAAAGACATTTTTTTTTTTGGCAGACGCAAATAGACAAATATTTTATTGGTTAAATTTATTTCATAAATTATGAAGGGGGGTGGTAAAAATAAAATTAAACCAAAAATTTGGGGGTTAAATTAAAAAAATTAAATTAAATTTCTGTTTGAACCCACCTTAACAATTTTTAATTTGACCGGGGAAAAAATTTTTTTTTTTTAAAAAAAAGAGCTTAAAACATTGACTCCAAACATTCACTTTTTAAAAAAACAACAAAATAGTAGCGGGCCGGGGTGGACTAGCAGACGATACGACCCAAAATTGCGGGGGTTACAAAAAGGACGACCGGAAAAAATTTAAAAAAAGGGGAAATTACGTGTTTTTTTTAGTGCCAGGGTTTTTTCCCCCAATTTTAAAGTATGACATTATATATGGAATGGAAAGGGGGGGAAAAATTTTCCTTTCGTCAAGGGGAAAAAAAATGTTCCAAAAAAAGGGAAAAAAAAAAGAAAACAGCCAAGAAATGAAAAAGTGGGTTTTTCTGGGAGCCTGTTTTTTTGGTTTTTTGGAAACCCGGGGATTTTGTCAACAAAACTAATAGCACAGACAAAACCCCAGACAATCTCACCCTTTCGAATGACATGCCTTGAAGGGCAATTTTATTAAAGTATAAATTAGGGACTCATTGCGGAAATTTTTCCCCGAGACAAAAAAACCGAAAAAAATTGGGGACATTTTCAAAAACTTTTATTGAAACAAAAAGAAAATTAGTTTCACAATTTTCTTTAATTATGGACCAATTGAAGATCAATTTTGGGGAAAAACCCCCGGGCAAATCAGTGTACCAAAAAAAAAAAACGAAAATTGCATGCGAGGTGAAAATTGCGCACGAAAAAAAAGTTTGACCCGTTTTTCAATCCGGCCAAAGGGAAAAAAAACGCGACAAAAGGGGGGGGGGACGTACGGATTTTTTTCCTTTTCACATAAATTTTTGGCCCCATGAGAAAATATGCATTTTTCCCGGTTATTCAACAATTTGTCCGACCGCACTTGGGGAAATGTACGGAGCGGCCTGATACCCCCCCTCAGAGGCCCAAATTCCGGGGGCCCCTTGGATTTTAACCGGAAACCCCCAATTTTTCAAAGAAAATCATAAAAATTTTTTTGTAGAGAATGAAATGATCTTGATTTTTGTTTAAAAAAATTCTGTAAGAGTCATTTTTTGGGGAGATTTGGGGCCAAAAACATCTTTTCCCCAGATTTTGGGGGTCATTTTCACCCCCCCGGAAAAAATTGAAATTTGTAAATTTTGGCCCATTTTCAAAATGGGAACATCTCTTTTTACTGGCAGCATGAAAGCAGAAGGTCGATTAAGTTAGGTTGCCCCTTTTAGTTACTGGATACTAATAGAAAAAAGCAAGTAGACTTATGATAAAATTGCTTATCCAAAAAAAACTAATAACAAATATATTTTATCTAAAAAAAATGGTTTACATTTTAGAAGGTAACTATTTATTTTTAAATATAAAAATTTATTCACAAGTATTATTTTTTTGTCAGGTGATATACGTTTGATATGTATCTGTTACAGGTAATTTATACTTTGATTTCGTTTGTACAGGGCTGCCTTCTAAAGCAATATGTTATTTTCAAGTTTATTGTAAACAATGTCATATTTGTGTAATGTAGTGATATTAGAGGTACGCTGTCGAAATGATGTTTAAAAATTTTTTTTTTAGGGGGAAAAAATGGTAACATGTTGATGAAGCAAACAATGTGGCTCATAGTTAAAAACATGTTTTATTCTGTATCATAAATAATTTATGTTAATCATTTTGAATTAGTAAAATAAAATTGATGCGTTTTAAAAACACTTTATTATAATTTGTTTTTGTTTAAAGAATAACGTTTTTCACATTTTGTACGTTAATACACTACATTACAGACCTTAAAGTCATCCCCAAAATAGATCATTTTTTAGCATAGCAAAAACCTAAAATTTTTAAAATAAAAAAAAAATTAAAAAAAAAATTTATTTTAAAACAGTTCTCACCAATCAAAAAATTTTTAACTGGACCCAACCATTAAAGGTTTCCGGCCAAAAAAACGCCGAAAAACCCCCCCCAAAAGCAAAAAAAAATTTGGGCCGAATGGCGTTTGAGAAATTATGTGCTAAAATTTTTTTAATTTCCTAGCAATGTATGCAAAAAAAAAATTGGTAATTATTTACAAGTTGGGGGCCAACCTTTTTTTTCGGGGCCTTATCTAGTTAAAAAATTTTAACGTTTTTAGTTTTTTTTTTTTTTTTTATTTTTTTTGGGGCATTTATGATAAAAAAAATCAAAAAAGGAAAAAAAAAAAAAATTTTGATTTTTTTTCCCTTTAAAAAATTTAAAAATTATTGGGGTTTTATGTTTTTTATAAAATCTTTTTATTTTATCTTTTTTTATAAATATTATATATATATAATATATATATATTTTCTTTATTTTTTTTTTTTTTTTTTTTTTTTTTTTTTTTTTTTTTTTCTAAATTTTTTTTTTTTATATATATATATATATTTAAAAAATATATATATATTTTAATTTTTTAAATTTATTTTATATAATTTATATATTATATATTTTAAAAATTATATATTTTTATATATATATATATATTATATAAATTTTATATATATATATATATATATATATATATATATATATATATATATATATATATATATATATATATATATATATATATATATATATTATATAATATAAATTTTTAAAAAAAATTAAAAAAAAATCCTGTTAAATATGACCACTAAGTTGGGGTTGGTTTAAAAAATTCGAGGCCTCCAAGTGGGTGGATAACCCCCCGGGCCCCCCAAAACCATTACACGTGTTTCAACCCCTTTTGGGGGGGGGTCACACCGAATGGGGGCCGAAGACACCTTTTCATGCAGAGCAGCCAACAAAAAAAATTGTAATTTACTACAACTGAACGTAAGAAGTAACTAGCGCCATCTCGTCAAGTAACCCAAAATGTTTTTTTGCGCCTGTAGGTGTATTACGCAAAAAAAATTTAGAAGTTCCTTTAAAAAAACACTTAAAAGGGAAAAGGCTTTCATTGGGGTTAGGAATGTGAATTTCGAATGGCCTTTTTTTAATTCCCCAATAGGTGACGTTCCCCCACGACTGAAAACGTGATTAAAAAAAGGGGAAAAAGGGGTTTTCACCCAACATATATATATATATATATATATATATATATATATATAAATATATATATATATTATATATATATATATATATATATATATATATATATAGATATATATATATATATATATATATATATATATATATATATATATATATATATATATATATATATATATATATATATATATATATATATATATATAAAAAATTAATAAAAAAAAAAAAATTTAAAAAAAAAAAACAACCTTAACAACCCCAAACAACCAAAAATTTTTTTGATTTTTTTTTATATTCTTTCGTTTTGAAACGCACAATGAGAAAAGAAGATTTAAGATTATTTGCAAAAATAACGATTTTTTGAACTTTCAAAGTTGATTTTTTAATTGAAATATTAATTTTCTAAAATTTTTATTATCACCACCATAAATCTACTCTAAAAACAAAGATTTAAAAAAATATTGATGATCCATCAATTGATCTGTGATGGACAATTTTTTTAATTTTTTCTAATAATTATCTACAAAAAGCGAGAAAACAGTATACGCACCTTGTCATAAAAGTGATTTTCTATCGTATGGTATTTACGCTTTGTCGTTCAAATGTCCATTCGCGAAAATTCCATTTTCTGTTTTATGTAAAAAAATATTACATCTGATAAACTTTCACTTTTAATTATGATTTTTTTAACTTTTATTTTAAAACAGCAGTTCACCCTCCGAATAAATTAATTTCAGTGCTTTACATTTTTAATACATAAAATTTAAAATTTTTTAAATAAAAGCATCTAGAAAAAAAATCTTATTCTTTGAGCAGGTAGCAAAACCACATCTAGGTTTAAGTCTTAGGATTTTTTTCCTGTATTTTTTTCCGCAATATTAACTTTTAAATTGACCGAAAACAAATAAAAAGAACATGTTTTATTCTGATTTTCTTTTGATTAAAATTGGTCCAAATAAAATAAGAAGAGTACTAAGGTAATAAAAAATTTCATAGGTATTTAATTGCTATTTTCATTAATTGAAGTAAAATGATAAATTAGAAAAGCTTTAAGAAATATTACTATCTAAGGCAGATAATAAATTTCACCTAATCGAAATAAATGTATTTGAAAAATTGGGAAAGTTAGCACGATAAAAGCTATCACCATTTAATTCTTCTCATTAAGGCTTAAGTTCGAAACGGGAGTCAAAAGTAATGAAATATCTGCCTTTTGCTAAAATTTAAGGGTATTGATTTTTCGTGGTCATTAGATACAAAGTGATATTATTTAATTTAGTTGGATATTCAATAAAAAGTTAACTGCACTTCAGGATTTACTTAAAGGCCATAAATAAATATATAAAAAATAAAAATGTTTTTTATGCTCTTATTATCCTTATTTGTCTTAAATTTACCACAAAAAAACACATTTTCAAATTCTAACATATACATACATGGGGGGCAATTTTATTTTAATAATTCCAGACAATTTTTTTTACAAATAGCTTACAAATCACCTTTAAATAAGGTTTTAATGAAGAAAGAACAGGACAACAATCTTCTGTTACTAGATATTATATTTTAGATTTTCTTCTATTAGCATAGAAAAAAATCAACACTACATGTCGTCATGTCATCTGTTTTTCTAGTCATGGTAATATTTCCCGCAAGGCATTGTAAGAACCCTGGAAGACAGAAAAAAAAAAAATTACCCAGAAAGAAATGACAACATCAAACAAGATCCCTCAGAAACATTCCGCAAAAATAGTTTATTTTGTTGTGGAATAACGTATAACTAGTAGGAAATGAAGAGCGCTTAACATCCTAAATATGTATTAAAAGAAATTTGTAAAGAACTATGGCATCAATATTTTATTTCCATCTCATAAGTCCTGGGAAAGCCGCCTAATGAAAAGTAAATCGGAAAGCCTTATGAATCAGAAACATTGAACTGTGAAATTGCATGTAAATATGATACGTAAAAATGGCAGCATAGACCATGGGCTATTGACTGTAAGGGAAAATAAAAGGTGATAAGGAACAAAAATTTATACATTTTTATCAAAAATATGTGGAAAGCTTTTTGTAGAAAAAACGACATGACACCTTTAAAGGTTGGAAAAAAAACCTTTTTATCGCAAAATAAGTACAAAAAACACATTAGGAAAAATCAGAAAATTGCATTTTTAAGTTATTTGTTCACAACTTTTTTTGAGAAGATCAAGGAATTGCTTTAGGGAAATAAAGATTTACGTCAAAACTTTTAAAATAAATAGAAAAATTTTCATTAAAACTTGATATATCTTTAATTTTAAATTTTTTTATCTTTTTCCCCAAATTTTTTTTATATAAAATTTTTTTTTTAAAACAAAAAGTATTATTACTTACATAAAAGTTGTTTTATTACGGTATTAAAATAATAAAACATAAAGTACTAAACATAAATAGCATAAAAAATCATACGGTGTAGTTAAAAAAAATTAATACTTTGTATCATAAAAATCACTGTAGTTACGAGACGAGACGAAATCAGTTTTATTTTCGATCTTTTTTGACTAGTTTTGTCAAATTTACGAAATTTAGATTTAAATAGCTGGCAGATCATCTTGAACATATATGTATGCTGACCGCATTCATGTTCAAGGTATATTGTGGAATTTTTTTAGTGAACAGTCTACGATGACCTAAAGGGTATGGAAAGGGAAAGGGAGAGGCAATTTAATACCATAAGACTCTAAGACTTGGAGGTTGGGGAAAAAGAAAGACCCCTTCAACAGTCTTCATATTTTGAAAATAAAGCAAAGAACAAAGTGAGAAGTTTGACGTCTTTCATTTGGCGTGTGTTACTCTGTCTAGCTCCGGTGCAAGAAATAATATTATGTAATTCCTTCTAAAAGAAGACTTGAATATATCTCTAAAAGTGTAAGAAGAAAACTTTACGGCTATCCTTTAAATGAAACCAAAAATTCCCCAAACACAAAAACAATATTAAAAGTATCATTTGATTTGGGATACATAGAGAGTATACAGATTAGAAGAAAAGAATTATTACTTTTTGGCTCAAAAGAGGAATACAAAATTTTTCCAAGCTTTGGTTATAAAATGCTTGTGCCATTTACGAACGTTTTTAAAGATGATGCCCACAAAATTGGATATTTATTTTTTCTGCATAACTGGGCTGCTCCTAAATTTTCAGTAACAAATTGAGAAACGTTTAAAATATATATATTTTTTAATAACAGTCCCCATATTTTAGCTTTGCCAAAAATATTACAGTTTAATTTTTCGGGTTTTTTTCTAGATTCGTGAAATAAGAAACTCCTTTATAGGGTAAAATTAAAAAAAAAATAAGTTTTTAAATTTATTTTTGTTTCACATTGTATTTATTTTTAAGTAACTAACTAAGCACATTATAAACCTAAAATTATTCGGTGTATTTAAAATTTTGGATATGCTTAAACTTAATCACAGTTTATTTTTTTTTATTATTCTGCTATATTAAAAAAAAATATGAAATACATACAAAAGATTACTTTTAATTATTTTAAAAACTATATTTATCATAGGTACTGATTGAAACCACTGTCTTCGTGAGTAAACATTACTGTAAAGAAAATTTTTAAAAGTATCTACCGATTGATGTTCTAAGAAAAATAATTATTTTAATAAAAGTAAAAAGCTTTAAAATAAACAAATGATTTGGGAGTATAATATATATTTGAAATATTTGGGCCATACATATAAAAGAGCCGGTTTAAATTACAATCTTTAAAGGGTTCTCTGGTTTAAAAATAATATTAAAGACTTTATGATTTTGTAGTAATTTTTTTTTGTAACTTTTTTTTGTAGGTTTGTAATAAAAAAAGTTAACCCTGTAGTAAAATGTCATAAAAGCTATTATTACTTTTCGCTACGTGGGTCGAACAATAGAAACACTCTGTAACACTTAACAAAACTTTATCAACTTCTTTAAAACGATACTACACTTTTCGATCTTAACTATTATTCCAGAAAAAAAAAGAAAAATGCAAACCTTGGCAATTTTTTCAAAATTCATAGATTTGCATGAAAATTTGGAATTTAGCTTAACTGATCCTCCTCTTCAAAATCTATATTATGCCGATGTGCGCTCTTTATTTTTTAGGGGTGAAAACTATATTAAACAAACACATAAAATTGGATATAAATTAAAAAAAAGGTATTTAATTCTTTAAAACATAATTTATTATATTTTAACCCTTGAATATCAACCCTTATTATGATTACATAAAAAAAATTGTTGACTCTAGAAAAATTAACATATTGTCACAGAGTTGTAATTAAAAAATGTGACTACTTAAAAGAATTACTAATTTAATTTTGTAATTTTTTAATTCTTAAAAAAATCACCCCTTACAATATTACAATAAAAAAATAGTACAAAACTGCGGATTTTTTTAAAAAAGCATCAGTTGCTTTTAGCATGTCCAAATTGAGAAACCAGCATAACCCATTTACTTTTTGTGATACAAAGTTCCTTAAAAAACAATTTTGTTGGGTTTTTAAGAGCTTTATGGTCCTATATATTAAAACTGTTTAAAATCCTTACTTTTTTAAAGGCGTGAGTTTAAAAGGCTGCAACAAGGTAGTGCTCTCTATACACACGCGTTTAAAATTTTTTATAATTAATTTTCGTCATACAGTTAATTAATCAAAAGGAAAATATTTGTAATTTAAAAAGCTACAATTTGACCCCTAGTAATTTTAACATATGTCTTTTAGTTTTTTAGTCATTTTTAAGAAAAGGGCTATGACTTATTTTAATTAGGGTGACGATTAAGAGGTTGTTTTTAAAGATTTTTGCACTGAAAAAATTTTGGTCTTACCCCATTTTAATTATAACTATTTCAACTTTTAAAAAAAACCCTTTTTAAAAAAAGGTCTTTAAATCTTCAAAAAAAATTTTTATTAGTTTTTCTTTAAAATTGAGATTTTGGGTTTTTTGCCTTTGAAACTCTAAAACTTTGTGTTTTTTAAAAACGCTAACCTTTAACAATACAACTTTTTGTTTGGTCCAACACAATAACAAAAACATCTTATTTGTTTTTTTTAAACTACAATTTCGTTATTTATAGTTTTTTGATAATGATATATTTTTGGGTAAAATTTTAAAAAAATCACCCCCGAGATGGTTTAGCAACCACCTCTAAGGTAAAGCCGTCCTTTGGCATTATATAGATTTTGATCCTTAGACTATCCCCTACCTACTGTCAAAATTTCAAGTCATTGAAAAAATGCTAGGCAAAATGGTGTTTCCTGGACTATATATCATCTATACGAGGAAACTAACCAACGGTTAGCCTCGGCCCTTTTTTATCTAACCTACCGGTTTTATAGATTCTCTATCTGTACAAATGTCAGCAACCAAAAAAAAAATTGATTTTTGTTTCTTGCAAAAAAGCGGTTTTTCAAAAAGAGGTAGTTTTTTTTTAGTTATTTTCTAAATTTTCGAATTTTTTATTGGTAAAATTAAAAATTGTAATTTTTTATTGGTTCCTACCATAGAAGGATATGTGAAAATTCATGCTAACGGTCAATTAGAACTTAAGATTTTGTGATAAAAGTTTCGAAAAAAGTAGTTTTGAGAAAAATGCGTTTAAAGGTTTAACTTTTAATTCCAGCTTCGTTGCGCCGAACAATAACTTTTAAAACCATTTGAATTTCAAAAAATCTTTTTAAGGAGATATTCTTGGATACTTAAACTATTGAAATATAAAAAAAATTTTTTCACATAGAGTAAAATACCCCCTTAAATTTCTTAAGCAAATTAATTTTTCTGGAAACCGGTTAGAATAAGTATTAAAATTGAAATCTAAGACTGATGCCCCGGCTTGTCAAATTACATTTTCATTTTTATCCATCCATTTAAATATATTCAGATGTAAGAATCAGTGTCTTAAAATGCAAATACCTCTTTCTAGTACATAAAACGAGTAGGAATATTTCAGAAAATTTATGTTCGTTCAGGGCGGTAAAACTGTATTCTCATTTTCGTGATTTATGGCGATATATATTTATTTTAAGTGAAGTATCGTAAGATAAATTAGGTTCTATTTCGTTTTCGCAGTAAAATTTAAACACAGGCACATAAATTTTATGCTTATTAGTTAGAAATATGTACGTAAGTATGGTCTTTAAAACTAATAGATACCTGAATTTTTTTTTCTATAAATACAATACTCCTGAAATTTTCCCATTTTTGACAGTAGCGTAGCTACATAATCAAGGGCCCTGGGGCAAATAGGTAACTGGAGCCCTATCTGTACTAGTTAAAATATAAATATGTTCTTAAATGCAGAACTAATTAATTTTAAGCTCTTTATTGCCAGCTGCAGTGCGGTGTAATGCAGTAGATAATATTTAAATAAAAATAACACTATTTATTGCAACAGGGATACAATAAATTTCTACATTATGTAGCACTAAAAGTTAAACCTAACGTTATCTGAAAATATTTGCACATAATTTGCGCAAATAAATAAAAGAAAAAAGTAAATTACAATACCTATATTAATTTTAATTAAAATAAAACATGGAATAAAAGCAAGGAAGTTTGAAGGTATATAGAAGCCCAATGCTATGGCCTGTTCGATCAAAAAATGTCCAGCCCACTATGAAAACAACTGTCATGAGTGACTCCCGCGATTCTGCGCAGTAACAAAATTGCATGAAATTTTATTATGTGTTGCCTACTTACACACTAATGAATTAGTGTGTGGGTAAGCAACACATTATACTTTTATCAGAGCCGTAGTATCGTTTTCTGTGCGACAGCGCGGCGGAAACCATATCAACAATGTACCGTCGTCGTTTTATTAACCCTTCCATTCGAATTACATGTTTATTCGCTGTCGTTTGCGCCTTATTAATTTCGATTGTTTTGCTTTGTGTTATTTCATTTTGTGGTTGCAGAAGTTTTTTGGATTAATAAAAACCTTTTTATTTTAGTGATTAGTGTTTATAAATTGTGACTATTGTTCATTACTTATTTTTGGACTTATTGTTTGTTACTTATAATATCGTAACAAAATGACCAGTGACTGTAGGGTTTTGTCCTGCAAATCCAAGGGTAACATACTGGGCATTTTTTACTTTAGGTAAGTATTTCTTATTTTAAAATTAGGTGCTTCTAAAGAGACGCAACGTTAAGTAACCGAATAAATAATATAACATTAATTATGAATTATAGATAATAAAATTTTTATAGGGAAAAGCAGTGGGAAAAGTAAGGTAATCTTAACTATCTTTTAGATGAATACCACAATGTTTGTGTATTTACACCCTAAAATTGTGGTAAGTTTTTACTTTTCTTGACCCTTGCCGATTTCGATGATTTTTTGCATACAGAGGCGCTGATTAAAAATCTAAAGTAATTTTTTTTGACAACGCTTTATTTTTCAGATATTGATCCTTAAATATGATAATTAAACTAATTTTTTTACACTATCTTGCATTTCTATTATCACAAAAGTGGTGATGGGTACAGGAAACTATCATACAATGTTTGAAATTTATTTTAAAAAATCGTGTTGTCACCTATTTTACTAAGATTTTTGGTTAAAATACAAAACTTCCAAAAATATCGACCATTTAAAGAGAAGGCTGTAAAGTGGCGCCATCTATTCTTTCCATATCAAATTAAGTGATATAAAATCCAATATTACACAATAATTTTAAAAATTTTATAATAGTATCGTTTAATAACCAACAATTTTGGGCAAAAAAAAAAAAAACAATGAAAGTAAACTTTCTTTAAATTTTACATTTTATGGTTCAAAAAATTATGAAAGTCCGGACCTGACCTACTATTTATTGCGCAAATTTCGCGGGGCCAATTTCTCTATTCCCGCTGCCCTGCAGACCTAGACAATTTTGTTTTACCTCATTGGCCTTCCATATACCTTTAAACTTTTTGAATAAAATTGAATTCATGAAATTCTGAGTGCAATGGGTTACAGAAGTTAAAAAAAATCAGGAATGTAACTTTGCTTTAAAATGTGTAATAGGAAAGTAAAATTGCATTTTACTTTGAAATTTGTATAAAAACATATTTGAGATATGTATTGTAATACTCATATAATAACGCGCTCATTATAATAATTTTTTATTTTGAAACACAATAATTTTCTTATTATTATTTTTTTAATATATCGACAATCTTATAGCAAGTTATTTTTTTACTTTTTATTCTGTAGCGACTGTAAAGGTAGCATATGTAAACTTTTTATCGTGATTTATGATGCAGGATTATTTGTTAGGGGCACTCCCTACAAATTTAAGTTTTTTAAATCAGTTGCCATAGTTAAAGCCCTGTTGCAAGTTTAGTTTAAGCTATTGGAGATTTTATAGCGAGGGGCTAAAAGTCGAAAAATCTTTATGTAATAAAAATATTTATTTAACCTTTTCAATTGTCTCTTTGGGAACCGAGGAACCCCCATGGGCTTGAGGGTCAAGATGCACTGCACCGAGCCCTCCGATAGCTACGCCACTGATTTATGACCAATGCATCAAAATTCAGTGGCGTACCATCAGTGTCTGCCAAAATAGGTAGGTCGAATTCCGTAAGAACGCCACTGGTGGAAATTAAAAAAAATGTGGTTAAAAATTAGCCTCTTAATACATGATATATGTAAGCTAAATTTCATTAAAATATCTAAAGTGGTAATACAGACATTTAAAATAAATTATTTATTTTTTAAAATTTTACCATCCTGTATCTCAAAAAT
>JAHBCN010021951.1:0-13733 GCA_019359885.1 Listronotus oregonensis | reverse complement strand
TAGTAGAACGTAGTATTGTAATTTTATGTAATGTTAGTAGCAAATTAAATGTAGCCTATTTTTGATTCACCCTGTATATGTGGTTTAAATAAATTAATTTAATATATACAATGTGTTTTATTATTTACTATTCAAAAATTGTAAGATTAATATAATAATAATAAGACTCTTCACCCCACGTCTAAGCCCCAAGCCTGGTGCTTAAGCGTGGGGGGCCCCCACATGTTAGGTTTGACATTTGACGTTTGACAAGTGACAGTTGACAGACGCCATTATTTTAACGCATGCATAAAATCCTCGCTCATACATGTAAGCAGTCACGTGGTTTTTTGACAGATGACAGGTGACAGTTGACATGGTACAGGTCGTACAGCTCAAGAGATGGCGCCACAGCACAAGATTCCTATGACGTAACAACACGTTAACGCGCTAGCGTGCTAGGGGGCCTTTCGAAAAAAGATTCCTAACTTTTTCTACACCACGTGATTTTTGACAGCTGACAGCCGCCATTTTTTTTAACACATGCACAGTGCTCTAAAATAGTAGTAGCCTAAGATTCCTAATTATGTCTTCTACTATACACAATTTAACCAATACTATTTAATATACCTTCGTGGCCGAATGGGTTAGGCGCTGGAACCAGAAGCAATAGGACGAGTCGTTAGTTGGTTCGAATCCTGCTAGGTTTTTTATTTATTTTCAAAATAGTGATAACATCACAACGTGGATTTGACATAAATATAGTTAGGTTAAGATTCCTAATTACATAGATGGTGTAGTGCCCCGCGCCTAAGCCCCAGGCCTGGTGCTTAAGCGTGGGGGGCCCCACATGTGACGTAATACCTTAAAATATAGTTAGCCTAAGATTCCTAAATATTTGACATTTGACAGTTGACAGGTGACAGATGACAGTTGACAGGTGACAGGTGACATTTGACAGGTGACAGGTGACAGATGACACGCATGCGCAATACCTTAAAATATAGCTAGCCCAAGATTCCTAAATATTTAATTACGTCAGAGATGCTAGTAGGTCTTGCGGTAGTCGCGCCAAAAAAAGTTCCCACGACCAAGTGGGGCCATACACTACTCATTTGACAGGTGACAGGTGACAGAAATGACACGCATGCGCAATACCTTAAAATATAGCTAGCCCAAGATTCCTAAATATTTAATTACTTTAGAGATGCTAGTAGGTCTTGCGGTAGTCGCGCCAAAAAAAGTTCCCACGACCAAGTGGGGCCATACACTACTCCTCCCTGATCATACTCAACTATTTAAATTAATTACATAACAAAAAATATAAATAATCCTAAAAAAAATTCCTTTCAGTATTCAAGAAAACCAAACAAACAAACAAACAAACATATAATGGCGTATTAGGCAAAAACATAGCTAAAGAACAAAAGATTGATTACCCATTTCTTACTAATAATCACATAAAAAAGCTATTGTCGCTTACCTAAAATATATTTTGTGTAATGTACTTTAATTAAAGGCAGATTGTAAAAGATGTTTTAAATTCTCCGGCAAAGCGTTAAAAAAATTAGCCACATTATATAAGAAGCTACGCTCAAATATTACGGTTCGATGATATGGTGGTGTTATTTTTTCACGAAATCTGATATTAATATTATGTACATGGGTTCTAAAGACAATACGCTTATAAAGATATAATGGACGTTTAAAGCAGATAATTTTATAAAAAAAGCATGCTTGATGCAACTCTCTCCTCCCTTCCATGTTCAACCAATTGGACTGTACCAACGTATGCGAGATATGATGATACTTTCTTACACCATGAATGAGACTTAAGCAAGAGTTTTGCACAAGTTGAATTCTGCGTTTATCCACAACCGTGAGGCAATTTCCGTAAACTACATCCCCATGGTTAAACAAGGTGAGTACAAGAGAGTTACATAACAACGTTTTTATATGTCTTGATAAGATATGGCGATTTTGATACAGTATTTTTACGGCCGGGTGATGATCGCGTTGTTAAATTTAGCAATGGACTTAGCAATTGTTAAAAGTTAACAACGGTTTAGAATGTTTAACAAAACGTCATAGTCAGTGTTTTTTAATGATTTTAGTAGGCAACCTGTCAAAATCTGACATTTTGTTAAACATTCTAAACCGTTGTTAACTTTTAACAATTGCTAAGTCCATTGCTAAATTTAACAACGCTATCATCACTCGGTCGTTAATCTAACAAATGCTCGCTGAATACAACTTGACACATGCGCATTAAATCTGAGGGAACTGTCAAAATTCACACCCAAATTGCGAACATTATCATTCACTGGCAGAACCGTATTATCTATTTCTACATTAATTATACTTTTCGGCCAAACACCATTACACAACATTTTTTGGGAAAAGGGAATGTTCTAATGACAATCTATTTAATAAATTTAGTTCTTTACTTAAGGTATTACAGCCATCTACAGCGTGGGCTCGATCAAATGATAGATATACTTGCGTATCGTCCGCGTAATACTGAGCAGAGCATGATTCCAAAGCATTTGATAGAAATAAAGTATAAATGGCATATAAAAGTGGAGATAAAGCAGAGCCCTGAGGCACACTACTCCCAATCATTATAGGGGATGACACCTCAGTACCAATTCGCACTGCCTGATATCTGTGAGACAGAAAATTAAAGAAACATTTTACTGCGCTTTCAGAAAGACCAATGTGATGTAAAATTGCTAAAAGTAACTTATGGTTTATGGTATCATCGGAACAACTGGGAAGAAATGGGTTAAACACCGAAAAACCCGGCACTCACGGTACTTTGGTACTTAGGTTTATATATGTATATATAATCCGTAGGATATAATATACATATATAATAATCCTTCGTGAGCTGTCATAAAGATTAAAAAAAAACTTATGGTTTATGGTATCAAAGGCTTTTGAGAAGTCTAATAAGGCCAAAATTGTAATTTTTCCTTCATCAATAGCCTGGAAAAGATTATCGGATACATTTGCCAGTGCTGGTGAACATCCATGGCCATCCCGAAATTCGGACTGAGTTTCGGGTAGAATGTTATTTGCTTCGACATGTTCATTTAATTGAGTATACAGTATTGGAAAATTAATCGCGCATAATAGGGAATTCAATGTTAATTTTTACTCGGCTGAAAATCCAATCTACCAGTGTACGTTTCAATATAACGTCGCGATGAACTAGAATTAATTTAACTGTTCGACTGGACCCTACTCCGCGCTTTGGTTCGATTAGATACAAAATCAAATAGTTTTGGACATTTCCGACAGTATTAAAACGAGATCGGATGGGTGTACGTTGAATCAACAAAAATGAGAATTTTTAAACGATAATTTGTTGAAAAATTATCACAAAAATTTAAAAAGATTTTTGCTTGTCTTTTTGCCACATTGGCTTAACAAAAAAGTAAATTCTAAAAAATAAATAAAAAGAAAATTCCAAAAATAAACTTAACGATAATTTTAAAACAGAAAATAAAAATAACTCTAAAGAACTAAAACTTATTTTAATAAGGGTTTGAATAATCCACCACTTTCTGCTAAACAATACCCAAACCTATTGTAGAGATATCTCATATTCCTGAGCCGTTCAGGTGTAATTTGACCAGAAAGTTAAATTATTTTTTTCCCTTATTTCAACAAGGTTTCTAGCTCTTTCAAAACTGTGCCGATACACATTTTGTTGTAAATATCCCCAAAAAAATTTGGGGATGCCCGCAAGCAAATGAACGGGAGCTCTGCGAGCCACCGGCAAATCCCACTAGCCAAACTAAAGCGCAAAGCGGTGACGTTTCCAGTCGAACAGCTAAATTAATTATAATTCCTCGCGACGTTCTATTGAAATGTACACTGGTAGATTGGATTCTCAGCCACCTAAAAATTAACATTGATTTCCCTATTATGCGCGAATTATTTTCCAATACTGTATATGAAGAACACTGATAAATAAAACTACTATGTTTTTTACCACTAAAATATTTTAGTGGTAACAAACATAGTAGTTTTATTTATCAGTGTTCTTCATGATGATTAATTACCACATAGTAACGGCTAATAGCATCAATTTTTTGAGTATATATGACCCTTTCCAAAACTTTGGACTCACAGGGCAGGACACTTATCGGTCGTAGATCCTAAAATTCTTGTGGAGACGAATTTTTAAGGAATTGGAGTTATTAGGGCCTTTCTCCAGAGCTGTAGGAATACTGAGTGCTTTATACAAAAATTAATAATATGTGTAAAGTACGGTAATAAAAATGAAAAACCTAATTTTAAAGTTTGACTACTAATACAATCAACTCCCTCAGCCCGGGATTTGATGCCCATGACAATACCCAAAATGAGGCCCTCAATCATTTTTAGATTCCCAAAACGAGAAAAGCAATCTTTAAACAGAACATTTTTTTTAGCTATACATGGTGCGCCCGAAGCATAAACCTGGAGCTTACAAGTTAAGAAAAAAAAATTGCTTGAAACATATGCTTTTTAATGCTAAATTTTAAGTACCAAAACTGTACTGTGCTGTTAGAACAAATTAATCTACTGCAAAATATAATAGATCCACACCATTGTGAGTGTTTTTCAAGTAAACCTTTAAAATATTGTGGCTCATTCCCAAGAAAGTTTGAAGCTATATGGAAGTCCAATGCTGTAAAACAAAATTGCCTAAGCGCGCAAGGCAGCGGGAATAGGGGAATTGGCCCCACAGAGTTTGCGCAATAAAAACTAGATCTGGTCCGGACTTCCATAATTCTTTGTTACAATCATCAAATGTCAAATTTAAACTAACTTTATTTTCACCGATTTTTTTTATTTTTTGTACAAAATTGTTGGTTATTAAACGATACTATTATAGAATATTTAAAATTATTGTGTTGTATTGGATTTTATATCATCTGATTTAATGAGAATAGAACTTCAAGCCACTTCACAGCCTTCTTTTTAAATCTTAGTAAAATAAATGAAAACACCATTTTTTAAAATAAATTTTAGACATTGTATGATAGTTTCATGTAGGGCAAGATAGTGATGAGTACCTAAGTGTAAACATAATGTCTTTTTAATGATCTACAGAAATACCACTCATGACAGTTATTTTCATAGTGGGCTGGACATTTTTTGATTGAATATACCATATCATTGGGCTTCCATATACCTTCAAACTTCCTTGGTCATGCCTTACTGATGAAACGTCTTAAGTGGGATTTGGCAATATAATAAATACAAATTGAAGGGTTTAAATTAGAAGGGGCCTAAGTGTCATTGGTCCCAAATTTCGTTTTTCACAAAAAAATGTTCAATGTGGCACCAAGACCCTTTCTAATTTCCGCTTTTCAAGTATACTATATTTTAGAAGACTTTTGTGGCTATAGGCAAATACAAATCATGGCCTACTTACATTTTAAATATCATTTTATCACTAAAAGTTTTAAGGTTAGATCAAAGTGGATCGCCATAACTAAGAAATTAGGAAGTTCCATCTTAAAATGACTTATTTGGTGGCAATTTTTCCCAGGTTTTTTAAATACAATGAAGTGGCATTGTTCTTTTAATCTTTTTCCATATTATTTTTTTCTAAACGAAAATTAAATATTTAATACCACCTTACTTTAAATGTTATAAATATTTTTAAAAGTTCCTTATCTTTCTCTGCAATATTGACAACCATTTAAAATAACCGGTGATTTTTAATAGGTTTTTTTTCAGAAATTATAAGAGAGCATTAAGAAAAACTGAAGCAGCTTAAGGATTTATTAGAACTTGAATATTCTGTTTATAGTAATTCAGCAGATCTGAACAAGAAGGGACCAGACAGACCAAAATTTATTTTAAAACTGTAAACTTTTTCTCTGACTGCTACGGGACTTTTTACACACTGTATTATTCTGGTTGCACATTTTTAAGCTATCAAGTAATGTGAAGTACCTACTTAATTTGTATAGTTTACTTATTAGAGATGTGTACCATTTGTTTGTTTTAAATATTATTTTTAAATTAGTACAAATGTAAGTAAGACTTTCTTACCTTCTTTAAAATATTACTCTTTACTCTTTTAACTGAAGTGACGTAAAAAAAGACAATTAATATTTTTACTATCATTTTTTTATAAGTTATTTATTAACATTACAAAAATACAGAAAAAAAATAAAAAATAAAAAAGTGAAAAATTCAAAAATTGGCAGCAGATGAAGTGGAAGGGTCTCAAAAAATTGGCCTCTGACCATGCCCACACATGAGAGTCTTCTTTATTTATAGACTTGTCCAAGTCTGGAACTATCCGCATACCCAATTTTTCAATTTTTACTATTTTTAAAAAATTCGAAAAAGTTAAAAAAAAGTTGTACAAAAATTGTTTTTTTTTTCAGGCAGTCACGATTTTTGAAAACATTTTTTTCAACTTTTCCATAGTTCCGGACATTGCGACATTACTCCACATTAATAATCTTTTTTGTTTTCTTTTTACATTGCTAGGAGGGTTGGAATCGTGGGCATTGTCACTTCAGTTGGGGGTCTCAAATAATTGGCCCGTCAGCTGCTAATTTTTTGAATTTTTAACTTTTTTTATTTTTTAGTTTTTTTCTGTATTTTTGTAATGTTAATAAATAACTCATAAAAAATGGATAGGAAAAATATTAATTGCCTTTTTTAGGGCTCTTCAAAAATCACCTTAAATTTATGCCTCTACATTGGAATACCCCTTAACAAAAATAAAAATAAACGATTAAAAAAAGTAATATGAAGTTTTTAATGGAACACCTTTTGTTAATAAAAAACTGTGTGATGGTCATAACTATTTTATATTAAAAGTTTTAAGAGAACAAGTAGCCAAGTTTATGTTTGTTTTGCCACATATTCTGTTAAGGAAATATATTCATAAAACAATGAGAAACTTTGCATTCAACAATTTTTTTTGTAATCACATTTTCCTTTGATGTATGTGTCAGTGTATTTTTATTTACCTATTTCTTGTTACATATAGTTTTTATTATAATCCTTAACACTATTTCTTTATTTTAAAATCTTACTTTTAAAATAGCTCTCTTTTTTTCCATTGTTTGTTATCTCACACACCATTTAAATTATTGTATATTTACAAAAAAAAGTAATTTATAAGGAATGGCTTTATAAGCGTCATATCTCGTAGACAAACAAAAAAATCAAAAATATAAATTTAAAATTTTAATTACACTATAGTAATTTTCCAATAGTAATAATATAAAATTCCAACCAAAAATTGTAGAATAATATAAAAGTATGGGCAAATAAATCGGTACCGCTTTGATACAGGTGGGGACACGGTAACTTATAAAACTATACTTACTTCATCGAGGCAAGCTTTACTATATTAATATTCTGTCTCAGCAGGATTTGTGCTTGTGCAGGTTAATTACACATTTCGCTCATTTGGAACTGTTTAGTGACAATTTAATATTTTTAGGTTTAAAAGAAATTAAGGGATTTTTTTTTTATTTATTTAAAAACTGACTGTTTACAGTGAATTCCAGTGCCTGTGATTAATTTAATATTTAAGGGTAAGTCCATTTAAGTTAGGGTGAAATATTTTTTTTCCGTTTTAGCTTTTTTAAAAGTTTATTTAAGTTAAACTATATTACAGTAAAAAAGGGCGACCACTAAAAAATTATTTTTGGAAAAGTATATGACTGACTAGTGATTTATTACATTCATAAGAACACTAAAAGATTTTGTATAAATTTATCTACCCCCTTGATTGCTTCTTGCAAATTTAAAAATATTTTTTATCTTAAATAAACCAAACAGGGAGTTTAAATATTGGTAAAAAAACCGTACATTAGCATTTAATTACAGATATAAGGTTACATTTTTAAAATTATTTGCAAATTTTGGATACGAGGACAGTAAACATTTATGCCAGAATGGATTGATTGTTTCGTAAAAAAAAAACAGAACAAGAACTAATTAATTTAAAGATTTTTTTGTTATTTTACCATTATTAAATATTTTGTTTATTTAAAATAGACTTTTTATAGAAATTTTTTATTGGCGTAATTACACATGTTTGGGATTTTTATAATAATAAAATAATATAACATAATATATCCCTAGAAATAAAAAGCACATATCCTCGTCGCATCATTTAAATTTTTTTGTTATATTATACTAGTAGCAAAATTGTCATTTATTGCTATAGTGATAAATAATATGAAAAAAGGACGGAATAAATAAAAAATGTAATTGAAAATAAAAAAAAATTAAACATTAAAAAATAATTTGTAATTTCAGATTTAGTTTTAAATTTTTTAAATAGTTTTGGAAAAAATTACTCAAATGTTTTATAATTAATTAAAATTAATAGAATTTTGCAAAATATGTTAAAATCAAAAAGTAAAAACTTAAATACTCATAGTGTTTTTAAATTCATATTTATCTATTTTTAAAAAAAAATTGTTTATTAGAAAATTTAAATAAAAATTTAAAAAAAATTTTGTTAAAGTTGGGTTTTTCCCCTTTAGTTTTTTAACCCTACCCTTTCAGTTAATTTCATTTTAGGCAAAAATATAAAATTATTTTTAGAATTTTATGGTTTAAACTTGAATTTTTTTGATATAAGTTTCCTGAAAATTTCTAAAAACAAACTGTAATTTTTTATTTCCCGGGGTAAAAAAAAGGGTGAAAAAAATTTAAACAAGGGTTTTTTTGAAATTTTGCAAGCCCTTTTAAAAAAGTTTTAAATAAAATTGAGAACAAAATTCTACAAAAAAATGATTTTATAACTTTTTCCTTTAAAATTTTAAAATTAACTGAGATGGGGTTGCGAAGCTGGGGAGATTAACAGCAACTTTAAAAAAATAAATTATTGAAAAATTAAAAAAACCATATTTTTTTTAATTATTCATATAATTATATTAATTCTTCTAGAATAAAAGTTGTTTATTAGATAAAAAATTTAAAAAAACTTTGATTTTTTTACTTTTCCAATAAATTAGATTTTTAAAGTTGCTGTTATCACCCCCTAGTTTTTGCTCCCCTATCTCAGTTAAAAAAAAAAAGTTATAAAATTATTTGTAAATTTTATGTTCTAACTTCAGAATTTTTTTTCGGACTTACCGTTTCTAAAAATTTTAAAAAAAAAACCTTTTTTTTTTTCACCCTTTCCCGGGGGTGAATTGAAAAAAAACTTTTACACTTCGTTTTTAGATTCTTTAAAGTAACTTATATAAAAATTTCAAGTTTTAACCTCAAATTCGTATTTCACGACCTATTTTCTTGGACTATTAGGACTGTCCTATTTTATGATCAGTTTAATTTAGTCCTACAGTTTTTTATTTATAATATTACTTAAAAATATTTAGACAGTTTGGAAAAAATATACATCCATATCGAGATTCATTTTTTTATACCAGATATAAATCATAAATATTAATCTTTCTTTATTATATAATATATATATATATATATATATATATTATATATATATATATATATATATATATATATATATATATATATATATATATATATATTCTGTATGGCCTCAATAAACACGAGATAACATTTTTTTTCCTTACATTTATAAAACAGACTTTAAAGTTAAAATAAAAACCATACAAACAAGACTATTTTTGTCCTATTGCTGCAACTTTTTAAAATTAAAATATCAATAAAACTAAATTAGCTTACTTTTACCCTATAATATAAAAATTATAAGCTTTTAGTAAAAATTTTATTTACAGATCGTAAATCCTAAAAATCTCAGGAAATAAATATTATACACTGACTATCTAAAAAATGTTTTGGGACCCACCAAGTTCTCATTCTTATTTAAGTATTTTCGAAAAAAATGTGTCCTTATTTAAGGACACAGATAATGAGAAGGTGACAGGTCAAGTTAAATGATTTGGTCCCGCATGTTTTATTCTTTTTAAGGGGGCCTTGGTTTCCTTTTTTTAGGGGATGAAAAAAAAGTGGTCGCTTCAGGATGAAAAAAAAACGGTAAATTTAAATGATTCGGAAAGGCGTTCTAACAAAAAGAAATGAAGTTTTCGTCAAAATAAGTGCAAAGGTGAAAAATTACGGAAAAATCTTGTGCAATTTTTGTCATTTTGTAATAAAACAATTATATAGCACAAATGACATGCATCCTGCATATGCACTTCGTATTAAAAACTTTAATTGAAGTTGCCAAAAGGGTTTGTAATTTTGTTTTGCATCAACTTTTTTATTTATTTAAGAGTATTATTTTAAGTTCACAATAAAAATGGCATGCACGTATGATCCGCACAAATACAAAAATGTAGAATAAAATGAGTTTTGTTTTTAATGTTTAGTACCTCAAAACTCCGGAAACTTTTTATGATTTTGTTTTGTATACCAATTTTACAAAAATGATTTGTAAATTTTTTCAACTTTTTTAAAGCCTATATTTGGTAATATCCAGGGATGCATTCCAATTTGTGTCCGCAATTAATTAATAATTATTTAAATGAACCACTGTTTAAATTGCATGCATTTTGAAATCACTAATAGATACTTAAAATTTGCACAAGATGTTCCGGTAATTTTTCACCTTTGCTCCAACGAGCCGTGCATGCTAATTTTCCCAGACCCTTATTTTAACGAAAACTTCAATCCTTTTCATTGGCATGCAATTTAAAATCATTCAAATTTACCAGTTTTTTTCATCTTCAAGCGAATATTTTGCCCCTTTGTGCAATTGCTGGATACATGTTTTTTACAAACATTATGACGCGCATGCGAGCGGCGGTCAAATATTCTATTTTCCCTTCTTATCTTAGGGTTAACAATAAAATAAACCTTAGAGTGATATGTGGGACCAAATCATTTGAGCTGACCTGACCCCATCTCATTACCTGATAGGGTCGTCCAACGAGAACGGAACAGAGCTATATTTGTGACTTTCTTGTATTAAAACAATGTGACTAGCCAGCTTGTGTATTTTTTACAAGCCTTATACAAACTTTTTTGTTACATGTTCAGTTCAAATCTTTTAACTGAATTTTGAAGCAGTTTTCCACAGTTACGTCATTCTACATCTAATATGGCAAACCGCCCAAGATGGCGGAGTAGTTATTTTATGATATTGGTATCAAATGAAAGGGTTTGCTGAGAATAATACGAAAAATAAAATGACGTCACTCTAAATCCAATATGACGGACGCTAAAAGATGGTGAACTACATTTTGGTTAGTTCTGGTTAGTTTAGGTTATCCAAGATATGAATATTCAATGAGAGTATTCAAAGGGAAAATAATCAAAATGGCGAAGATTAAGATGGTGGCCATACCAATTTTAAAGAACCATAATTCGACAAGATTACGGATATAATAAGATGGCCTCCACACCAAAGTTATACATCTGCAAAAGTTTTATATTTTATTAAATTTAATTTTAAATAATCGCTACAGGCTTTTATATCCTATAAATTATGTAATGCAATAAATTAAAGGTTTGATTTTTTTGAAGCATGTAAATAAAAATTTGTTTTTGAAAATGTTTTTTTCTAATAATGTATTTCCGTAGAATGTAAATTAATGCTTTGAATGAGATAGGACATAACATTACCATTTTCTTAATGGGACACCTTATTTATTAGTTCGTTTATAAAAGCGTCTTATTTATTTTTTTTTTGGTGCTTTAATATAAATAATTTTCAATTTTAGTTAAAAAAAAATTAAATAATAGGTTTTATTTTTACCAATTTTTATTTAAGGCAGTAATAAAGGTTAGATTTTGACATAATATTGACTTTTTGTAATTGGGCATTTCAGGTATCTGTTGGTTTTTTTTCTTTTATTTTCACACTTAAATTGCAAATTTTTAATATAAATTAGAAATTTAATTTAAATTTTTTAATTTTAAAGATAAATATGGTAACCCACTAGAAAAATAATAATCTTCTGCCGTATTTCTTTTTCCATTTAATTTTTTTTTGCGTCTTTAGGATTTTATAGGAAAGAAACACTCAAGGGTTGTTTCACACTATTATTTTTTTAATATATGGAAAGATGGCTTTATTTAGTCCTTATTGGATGATCCGGTAACAAGTCAAGAAAAATTAAATAGTAAATTTATAATCTTCATTTCGTTATATCATTATTTACTGAAATAAACATAGTTTGCTTAGTATAGATAGGTAACTTAAAGATGATCCTCCCAAATCAAAATAATCAACACTATTATGTATACAGTATATAATTATAATAATTTTGTTTTAAATAATATATAGAGGTAGTTACTCATCTATGTGTAACTGAAATATCACGTTTTACCGGTGTTTACGTATAAGCAAAGGTTATTTTTTTAATTAAAGAAGTGAATGGCTATAAAATTTTCTTTTCAGGTCAAAGTCGAGTTTGCCAAACAAAGAATATCAAGAAAGTTTTGTTTTTGATTTTATTGAACTCTATTAATTTTCATACATTTTTGCTTACCGCAAAGCATCGCCTATGAATTGATGCACCTTTTTGAATACTTATTAAAACATAACAAATGTCTGGTAATAGTAATTTATTATTTAAAAAAAACTTATTTAAAAACAATGCAAACAACACAGTTACAAAATACCTATAAAAGAAATATATAATGAATAAACTATTATTAAAATGTACAATAATAATACTTACCTATTTATTTAAACAGGCGTACTACAGGGTGCGGCAGCATAACTTCCTTTTTTCAAAACTTAATAAAACGCATTGTATAAATCAGAAAGTTTTAATTTGGTTTTTACAATATAGGTACATACCTAAAGTTTTTTTACATAGTTTTGAGAGAAAATCACGTAGGTGACGTCTCCTATTCTCGATACATTGAGTAAACCGATTTCTGGCGCTTCTCATGACTCTTTCAAGCATAGCAGGCGTTATTGTAGCAATTTCTTCCTGGATGTTGTTTTTTAAATCTTAAAGGGACCTTGGACGGTTCACATAAACGCGTTATTTCGAAAAACCCCATAGAAAATCACAAGCCAATAAATCGGGAGATCGTGCCGGCCATTGCAAATCGCCCCTGATCAAAAAAGGAAGTTATGCTGCCGCGCCAGAAATCGGTTTACTCAATGTATCGAGAATGGGAGACGTGACCTACGTGATTTGCTCTTTGCTCATTGTAAAAACCAAATTAAAACTTTTTGATTCATACAATGCGTTTTATTAAGTTTTGAAAAAAGGAAGTTATGCTGCCGCACCCTGTATTTTGGAAGCAGCTACTTTAAAAAATATTTTTTTAACATTATAAAATTCTTTCAATCTAAAATAACTGACAGATTGTGGTGGACCTTTTTCCGGTTAAAATATCTTTAAGGAATAATACCGTGCGGATATAAATAAAGAAACCTGGCTAATTTTTAAATTATTTAAGTTGTATTACTTAAATTAGGAAAGTGGTTATTGCAGGTTAAACATTGATTTTTGGAGCAAAAACTACTGACAAAAGCACTAAGGATCTGTAATTTGTAAGAAGTAAATTAACATTTTAATTCAAATTTAATGAGAAAATATTGGTAGATCTATCATCTACCTTTTCTCTACTTCTAGTATAAATTATGAACTCTGCATTAACTCGGTGAGTTTGACGTTATTTTTTTATCTCTGTCTAAATTACTGTGCATTTAAACCCTTATTAATTTACTATGGGTAATCCTTTTTTCCTTATAAAAGATGTAATGAAAAACTCTTTTATATTTTCCGCAAATATTCCCCGTGTTGTGTATAATGATAGTT